>QLSR01000160.1:164811-187966 GCA_031780015.1 Citrullus colocynthis
AAAAAAAAAAAAAAAAAAAAACAATTACACAAACAATTTAAAAATTATTTAAATTAATAAATAAACATTCTACCACTTTTCTTTAGAAAAACATTTTATACTTTTTTATTGGTTAACATAACATGTTTATTATTTACATTAATTTATATTAATAACATTCTTTTAATTATTTTTATGCCTCATGTATTGTTTTTATGATAAACTACAATTATTGATTCAGTCAAATATTAATGAGATATTGACATGTTTACAAAAATTAATACTATGGTTGAATGTGGATAAGTAATTTATGATTAAAATCTAATTTTGACTATTGATATTATTGTTGTTTTTCTAAGATATCAATTTATGTCTATAAGCTTTCAGATTTTATCAATTACAAACTATAAATGATTGAAGAAGCTCTATTTATTTTTTTATTTTATTTTATCTTTTTCTCAATTTCTATACTAGCAATGTATATAGTATATTTAATACTATTATCTGTATATCATAAACCAATAATTACACACATTGAACTCAACAAGAAAAAACATATTGGTTGTTATTTTTTAAAAGGAAAGATATCATGTGCTAAATTAAGTTTAGTTCAACAATAATTAAAATAACTTCCCTCTTAAAAGTAGGAGGTTCGATCTCTTGTCCCCATAATTGTTGTAGCACTTGTACTCAAAAGAAAGGAAAAAGAAAAGAAAAAGGAAAGCTATCATGTTAATTTTGTTAGAATAAATGGTATGTAACTCGATAGGAGTTGCATTCTTTAGTTATCATAAGGTTGCATTCTTTCATTAAAGGATGTCTCTTTATTAAGGGATGTCTCTTTTCATTAAATAACCAATTTAAAGAAACGACACGACTATTCAAATGGCCACGAATTAGTCTTTAAATATGACATTTCTTCAATTTGGTTTAATACATTATTTATTTTAGCCATTTGTCTTCATTAAAAATTCTCTCCATTTCAAATTTGTTCAAGTTCGTTATATCCACAAAGTGCGGTTCGTTGATCTTGTGGACGGGGTGCTACCTCCAAAAGAAAGGTAATCTGTTCTATCCTAAGAGACAATTACTCCGAAAAGCACTAGAGTAAATAAATTTGTCTTAAGGAGACAACGTGAATTCGTTGGGCTCAGATAATTTTTTGTATATAAATTTATGGTTTACGTGTCCTAGCTTTTATAACAAATTTCTCTATCGAGGTTTAACTCATATATTCTTTTTTTATCTCTAAAAAAAATAAAAAAATAAAAACTCACATCTTAGTAACAATGACAAAACCTGCCTTTCAAACTTGGGGAGATCAGAATGGGGCTTTTTAACTTGGAAATAGACCGCAATAGACTTCTATCGCTCATATACAAGTCTATCGCGGTCTATTCCTAATAGACAATGAAATTTTTCTATAATTGTAAATAGTTTAATTTTTTTTTCATTTACAATAATTTTCCTTATCATTAACCGTTGAAGTCTATATAATTCTAGAGTAATAACCTAATAGGTTGCAAAAAATGGACAAACCACTCATAAAGTACAAGAATAGTCGATAATGAAAAACAATTTTTTTAATTATCTAGAAAATTTTAAATTAAAAAAAAATGAAAGGTACATTATAAATTATGAAAGATTATTACTAAACATTTTTAATTAATTGAGTAATAAGGTAAATTATAAATTAATTAAAAAAAAAAAAACTGTTACATTCTTAAAAGAAGGGGAGAAGGGCAAGGGAAAAGGGATAAACCTAATTTCCTTGTCTTGTCAAGAACATAATTGATTGTCTATGTATTTAGCATTTACTCTAATAGTTTGTTTTGTAAATTAGATATTTGAAAAAGTCTCCACAAGTTTAGAATTAATGATCGAATGAAATTTGAAAAAATGGTGTAAACTGATACACTTGTAAAAGTTTAGGATTTAAATTGATACAATTATTAATTCAGAGTTTTAATTGATACAACCCCAAAAAAGTTTAAAGTTTATTGGTGGTAAAGGAGATTTGAGAGAACCTGATTGAGCCTAAAATCTCAATTCTAATTAATGGTAGCCACCAAACGTAGTTCCCTGCAGATATTTTCATTTTCAAAACCATCGCTATATAAACAAACAAGCGCTATATAACACCCCAATGCCTTCATATCAAGCCATAGAATACCACCACTAAAATATGTTTTATATTTACATCTAAACCTTCAATGAAAGTTGTTTCATCTGTCAATGTTGACAATGCACTGTGTTTCTATGCCATGATTAAAATTTTTTACACCGTACCCAAAGACCTTTCGGCTACACATTAGAGAAGCCTAACCTTACACATCTTCTGATTGTGGGCGATCCGGAGGCGAGATAAGTGCCTCTCTGCTCTCTTCATCGGCTTTCTGAGACACAATCGGCGTCTTGCCAGGATATAGTACATAATGTTGAAGCATGAAAAGAAGATCAAAGAATATGCTTATCTGCAAAAATGTAAATAACGGCAAATGCATTGTTATCCGTGAGAAGTAATGGATTATTCACTTCTATTTTTTCAATGCATAGAAATGGTCTCAAATGCATTGTTAAACAAGAAGTTTTGGACTCGGTTAATCTATCATTTTATGCATCTCAGAGACTGTAATGTTGTAGTTTTTCATTCACTCAACAAAGCTGTATATTGAAACTTGTTATAAGATAACATAGGATTCTATCTCAAAACTAATTGATGATGGAAGGCGTCGCCCATGTATCTCATAAACGTTGTGATTTGTGAGGTCCCTTGTTTTTTTCCATGTGAGATCCTCAACCCGTGTCAAGATTGAGGTTTAAAGTCCATGAACAAGTACACAACAGGTAGCCTCGTTTCATTAAAACTAAGCTAGTGAACATTTATGATAGGACTAAAGAAGAATCCATACCAAAGAGAGCAATGTCTTCCCAATATTGCCATAAAAGTTTATCCATGAATCTGGAAGGAAAAGAAAGTTGAATTTATATAACCCAGGTAAAGAGGAAAAATTCATACGCTACAGCCAAAAAGCAAGGATAAAGAAAACATACTTTGATCTATGGACTGCACTGTCATCTGTGCATAATTTGCCAACCCTCCCAGAAAGTCGAGTAGTATGTTGCCAATGCTGAATCCGTCAGTGCTCTTCCGCAAAAAGTTCATGATTGCCTTTATAATGCGTAGTTAATAAGCATCAAAATGTATGCATTTTCCCTTACAATTTTAACTGAAATAATGCAATTACTTAGACAAAAAGATAACAGGCTCGGGCGTGATAATTTATTGCTCCGATTCATGTAAAATTTTAATCAAGTTAAGGCTGATTTTCTATCCTTTCCTGTTACGCTAATTTTCATTCTTTGCTTTCGGCAGACCCAAAGATGAACAGTCACCAAGGTGCAAAGCTGAACTAATCAACCTAATTTGATCATATGGATTCTGGTAGTACACTGATGGGTCAAGTCTCTTTTGATAACTAAATTTAAAAAAGCAAGAAATACTTACCTGAGGTATGTATTTAATAGCTGTCATAAATACTTGAATTGAGCTGCCAACATTAAGGAATTCAAGGTTAAAAGGCAATCTAGACTTGGGATAATCAACAATGAAGCAATAAATTGAGTGATAAAAAAAAAAGTTTTGCTTGATACGGGGTTGTAAAACTAGACAGTCAGTACTACCACCAAACAAGACAACACCCAAAAAAATAAAATTCAATACATCCAAGATGGAATTAAAAAAGAAAATCCCCAAAAGGGTTTCTAGCATTAAATATGATCAAGTTGTAGAGTAGATGGGGACACACTATCATATATTCCATCCATTGTAGCTTGGCTGACATTTCTTTTTGATAAATTTTGGTTCTCTTGGTGTTGCCTTAAAGGATATTAGTTTTTGCTTCCCAAAGTTCTTTCTGGTCCAACTCCTCAATGGTAAGGCTAGAGTTCTTTGAAAAATTGGTCTCGAAAGCTCTTCAGATAGCTTTTTGGATTGAGGGAACAAAAGAATCTTCAAAGATAAATTACAAGGTAATTGCTGAACCTGTACAGTATACAGCCCCTAGTTATAGTGCAGTGCTTTACCTAAAGGTTTTCTTCTCATTTCAAGTACACTACAACTTGATTAATGTAGATTAAACCCCGATTCCGGCAGGGCAGATATTGCCACCCCACCCATTTCTTATCCAAATAAAAGGTAGAATCCTAGAGGAAGATAATTACAAAACAATTCAATCAAAGAAATCTATCTAATAACTAAAAACATGACTTTTTCCACGATTTCATCATCACATTTCAACCTATCCCCAAAGCCATTACAATTCCTCTCTAGGAAAATTTCCTAAAAAGACATCTTCAATTGTCATCATCAACGTTGTTGAAAGAAGAAAAAACCTACCATCACCAAAGAAGATTTTAGAGAGTTTGTAGTATAAAAGAGTTTGAAGAAGCAAATCTTGATTCTTGCACCATTACCGGTTTAATAGGAATCCTAAACACCTGTAGCTAAGGAAGTGGTAATCTCAGTTTTCATGGTGATTGTTGCAAAGGGCACCAATGTGGTGCAGGGCACATGCCTTTTTGGACTTTGTCTAGGATATTGCCAAAAAAAAAAAAAAAAAAGTTCAAATGAAGAATCTCTCTTTTTAGGAAGTTATTTTGTAGCAAAGAAATGCAATAATTTATGTGTTAAGACGACACCAATCAGATATGTAAAAATTTTGTGGTAGCTTTTCACATCCTTATAAGTTATAAAGTAAAGCAGAAGAATTTGTGTCATAGGTTGGTTCAGTAGACAATAGATCATCAAAAGATTCAAAGTACCAACTAATAAAATATCACCATTCAGAAAACATGTCAAGAACCCACTTACTTGAATATGGAAATTAGCCAGAGCCAAGAATGGCTAGACAGACCAATGAAGAAACAAATTGCGGCAAATAGCCATACAACAGTCACAATTGTAAGAGATATTTTGGAAACTTTCTGACTTCCGCGCTGCAAAAGTAAAAGAAATCAACATATGTTACTAAAATTCATATTTAGCTAGACCAGCGGATGGAATAAATATAAACTTAGAGAAGAATCTCAAACTGCTCACATCATAGATCACAATTTGGAACAAGGTGATTGCCGTCAACAAAACAGCGTGTATTGAGAAAGCAACATCATTTGCAGCAACAGGTATCATCTGAGAGATCCAAGAAAATCAACAAAATCAGTAGAAATATAAAGGTGGAAGGATCCAAAAACTCAATACATGTACATCTATTGATTAACGAAGTCGACTGAATATTCTAACATGTGGACATGTTAAACACCAATACACACTAATTTACATTAATTAAATAGCAGGATATTGAGTTCAGACTTCCACATCCAGACCTTACTGGCAAAAATACGCTTGTAGTTTTGAAATCCAACACAATACGTCATTCTAAAGTGGGCATAAACACGAGATATATTCACGGAATGCAACAATTAATTCAAACATCAAAACATGAAAGCATAAGAACGCACAACGAGAAGTTCACGCCAAGATTTGAACGAAAAAACAAGAAGGTAAAGGAAGCAGAGTCGAAGAAGGCAAAAACCTGATCGTAACCATACTTCTCAAAGTATTGTTTCTGAACAGCCGAGCTGAAGTAAAGCGAGGCGTTATATATCAAATATGTGGAGTGCTTAGTCAAATTTAACAGCACAAAATCGAAGTTCAGTCCGACGACACTACATCGAGTCAAAAAACCAACATCAAATCAAGAAGAAGAAGAAATCAGATCGAACAAACAAAAGGAAATGAAGGAAAGTACCTTTTCCTACGGAAATTCAAGATGACTTGAGGATAGAAACTGATGGACCAGGAAACGAAGGCGAACCATCCGAGTACTTGGTAGGTAATCTGGAGCGGAATCGAATTCCAAGACGCCATTTCTCTTCGTTTCCTTATTTCCGACAAAGGCAGATGAAAAAGAAGAATGAGAAAATTATCGTAGGAACCTAAATTTGAATCGTTAAGTCGAAATTCAGAAGAAGAGAAAGGCGACGAGGGCGGATGGTTACCGGCGGATCAAGGGGGATGATTCACCGGCGGAATTTGCCACCAACGTCCCAACTAATTTTTTTGCATAATTTTTGTAATATAAAGAAAATGTTATAAGAGAATGAAAATGGAATAGAAACTTTGACCAAAAAAAAAAAAAAAAAAAAAAAAAAAAAAAAAAAAAGAAAAGAAAAGAAAAGAAAATGGAATAGAGACGTGAAGAGAGGCATATTCATATGGAAACAGGTGAACATCGTTTAATTATTTAATTCAAGGCTGTTCCATAGGTTTGTGCACCTTATCCGTATTTTATTGTATTTTTAGGCTAATCTCATTCTCATGAACTACACTGACGCTATCTCTCTCTTTTACGGGCCTGGTAGGTTTTAAACCTTTTGGATATCATAATCTTCTCCCTCATTGCTTCCCCCATTTTGCACTGACCCAACCATTTGGTTACTGAGGGTCATACAGATCATAGCCATGTTCCAACATCTATTTAAAGCTCTCCAGACTGGTATCTTATTGATGTGGCCTGAAATTGACTCTAAAATTTTTTGGAATCTCTTAGTTGAGAATATTAGATATGCGAACGAGATTCAAGATTTCGTTGACATCATTCGAAATCTTTACATCTGCAGTTTTGTCCTTGGTTTCATGAGTAATTCTATTACATAAAGTTAGCGCATCATGCTCACTGTTTTCAATTTTCAGCCATGTGGCTTGAGGACCACCGTCCATGGGTGGATTTAGCTCTTCTTTTTTATTTTTTATCTCCTTAGCTTTTGCTTCAGCCTGATGTGCTAAAAAATGTTTTCCAATGTGTACATATTTTAGAGTTTGAGAAACACTATAAATGCAGTTGTGTTTATTTCTTATCTCAAAACTTTCCATTTGATCAAATTCTTAAGCATTATTATAATTTTAACTCTATAATAAAGTTCTGTTGTATAATATATATATACACGCACACAACAAGATTATAGCTAAATTTTTGTTGATTTTTCTTAATTTTGACTAAGCTATTTAGTTGTTAATTTGTGTTTTGATTAAACTTATTTTTAGTGCAAAACTTGATTATTGAGTTTATGTTAAAATGGTAAAGTGAAATAGCAAAAATTGAAAGATTTACTAGTTGGCTCAAATTTTATGGTTTATTTGAAAATAGTTCAATTAATCAAATTATCTATAGTTTCAACTAAGTTAGGTGGATAAATTCGCATCTATATGTTGTTGATCTACAAAATGTGATCGAATTGAATTATACGTTGTTGAACTTATTTTCGCATCTTGTGTAGATATGAAAAACTAATGTAATAAGTAAGTGTTTGAAATTACAAATAGTTGGTTGGTTTTAGATTTTAAAATGAATCTAGATTTTAGTTAAAACAGTTAACATAAACTAAAATAATTTTATACATGAAATTAAGAATTGATATTTTCAAGTTCACTAACTTAAGCCATAAATTTTACCAACACTAAATTATACACATTGTATATTATTATTAATTTTTCACCAAACACTAAAATTGGTTAATTCTTCTTTTTTTTGTTAATTTGAATTAAAAAATGTGAAAAAGGAAAATTAAAATCCAAATATTAAACAAATAAAAGAAGAATTAACCAATAAATGGAAATTAGTTTAAAATTTCAACAATGGTCTATGAATAAACAAAAGAAACATAGCCAATAAGAAATAAGACTAAATATTGAAGACGGCGAAGAAAGAAGACGCCATTGCTCTGACAAATCCCAAACTAAAACAGAATGGACAGAGCCATGGAAGCAGAGACGAATTTTAGAAACCCTAACGACGAAATTGGAGCCATCACCGCAGAGGATTTCTCAGAATGGGAGGAAGAGGAAGATTCATCTTCGGCCATCACCTTCACGATCATCCTCTGCCCTCTCTCGCAGTGGCCATAAGCGCCGCTGATGAAGTAGAAAGTTCCCGATCGGCCGAGTTGGAAGACTGTGTTGCCGGTATTGGAGAAGAAACTCGGCTGTGTGGAGTTGCATCGTTTGTACTCTTCTTCTGTCACTTCCATCACGGAATCCTTCTTGTACCGGAAACCTATTCCAAAAACAACCAACAAACAGAGACTGTGAATGTGGAAAGGTAAGTTTAATCGATGGGTGTTGTTGAGATGATCGGAACTTACGGATGGTGTCACCGGCTGTGAATCTGTTTTCTGAGGCCCAATCGTTGTAGATTTTGGTGTCGTTAACCGGCGGAACCACCCAGCCTTTGACGCCACCGACTTGGAACTCAAAAGAAGCGACGGCGAAGAGGGAGGTGGCGAGAAGGAGGAGAGTGAAGAAGGAGTTCATGTAGTTGGAAGCCATTAATAATGATTGTAATTTTCACAGAAGGAACTGAATTGAACAATGGAAGTGAAGGTTAATTGGGGAAGAAATTTATAGTGGCGTAAATGGGAGTCGAGAGGAGTTTGAATAGTGGGCGGTTGATTTTGTTCATCCATGGCTGATTGCACGTTGTGGCCTACAATTTCGGGTAATGGGCAATGAATCATTCTGGCTTTTCTCTGTTTGGATCGTGGGAAACTAGAGGAAAATCAAATGGTAATTCTTCCCCCTTCGGCTTCGACTTCTTATTGGAAACGATGCTAAAACACCTTCAAATTATCTTTTTCTGTCAAACAAGTAAAATTGTGGAGTTATGATTAACACAACACATCAGAATTTGAAATAGGAAAGATTGAAAGAATATAAGTAAAGTTTTCGAACTAGAATTTGTTTGAAATTGGATTCATTGTCCCACATCGGCAAAATCATAATTTGGTTTCTTCTTTATATCTTCCATAGGAACGAATAGCAGTCGCCGAGTTCGGTAGTGTGAGCTTGTAACCCAAACGGGGGCATTAAATTGGTTGGAGGCTGGTCCGGTCCGGAGGGGTAGGGTCTTCTCAAGAAGATGTCTGGCTTGCCCGTTCCAAGTAGAGAGTTGGGCCTTGGGCTGTGGGCGAAGGCTCGGAGTCCATTGCTCGTAGAGATGGTGGGCACCGCGTGAGGCTGGCTTCACAGAGCAGCGTTACCACCCTCTCCCTTCGGTGGAAGGATAACAGGCCGGTTCTTGTCGGCCCAACAATACGCTCTGGGTAGTTCTCAGCCCGACAACCAATTTTTTTCGTTTTCATTTTGTTGTTTTCATTGCTGTTTTCATTGTGAAAAACAAAACATACGAATATAATATATCGATAAATAATAGCAAAAATTCTTTTTTATTTGAAAATTCAAAACTTCTCCAGAGAATAAAAATTAAAAAAATTTGTTCTTCGTTAAGACAAAAAAATGAACCACGTCTAAAAGACTTGAAAATCAGAGAATTTGTACTGATGTTGCCACTCAAAGATCTGACCAAACGAAAATAAAGTTTATAGAATAATACAGTTCCACCTGCCAATCTTTTGTAGAACAAAGTTGAATTTTGTAAAGACACTGATGAACACTTACGATAATAGAAACTAAAAAGATTATAGCTGAAGAAAGAGTTATGTTAGTTTGCTTTCCACAGCTCTTTCAACTACACTTGGTTCTTGATCCGTCTCATCATTTCCTGTTTTATTTTGTAAAGATATCTGCTTTAGAAACCTCCCAATAGCACTCTGTGATTTCGAAATTTCACGTCTACTTGGTCTGCTTATATCATTCTTCTTGATGATATCTTCAAACACTGCTTCGACAAGACTGCCAAACCTACGTTTGAATGTTGGAAACCTCGATATGGATCTGGTGATCCCTCGAAGCCTTCATAGTGGACAGAAGAAAGCCATTTAAGGGTGATGAAAATGACCAGAAGTCACTGAATAATGTACCAAGTTTTACCAAGTACTTACCTTCGAGCCAATGCCTCAAGTTCGGCGCTCTTGCATTTAGATTCTGGTGGTAAGCTGATGTTTGAATTCTTCATTCTAGTGGGATCATCACCCAACAATACTAATCTAGAGAGGTAGTCCTCTTCCTCCTCAGAGAGATTTATTGCTTTGATTTGCTCCTTGATGATCAGAAGAGGGCTCAGAAACCAATCAAAGAATATGTCTTGCGGTCGGTTTGCGCTAGTAATCTCGGTAACGTTGTCATCTGAATCAATTGAAACCCAAATGGTTTGAAAGTTTTATATGCTTAAAGTCACAAAAAAGAAGAAACGAAACTTACTCAGAAGTAATCCAGCTGAATCGGCTTTTGCTGAACGAAGGATCATCTGAAGAATGCAGTAAGCAGGTAAGCCAATGCTAATGACTGTGATATCATTATTGGATTTGGCATGCTCAATATCTTCAAGTGTTATTAATCCATTAGAGACAACGATTTCCCCTTGCCGCTTACATTCCTTGAAAAGACGATCAAGAAGCTACAGGAAGAGAAAGCAGAGTCCAAAATTTTCATTTAGCTCCGGAACTTGTGCGCTAAAGGAATACACTATTCATTATGAACACAAAGTACCTCCAAAGGTTTCAGCTCAAGAATGAGATTCTTGACCAAATCTGTAAGAGAGGGACAACTTCTAACAGATTGAGATTCTTCTGGTTTATTTAGTGACTGCATATCCTTCTTTCGATAAATGGGTCTTTTCATATCGAAAAAATCAGGGAAACAATGTTATGTCAAGGTCACCTGTGCAGTTAAAAGAGAGGGTTTTCTGAGGGTAGGAAAATACCTAGGAAAACAGGAGCCATTGGCCATGTCTAGGACGTCATTGCTGTAGTCATCATAAATGGAGATGGATGCCAGAATATAGCAAAGCCCCAACCAAAAAGAGGATTCCTGCAATCCAAATTCAAAAGCTTATAATAATGAGCATATCTAGAGATACATATTTTGAGATCTAGATATGACACACACTAATTGATTGAATCATATGTAATGAGTTTAGAAGAGAAGTTAACTTTTTCTATATGAACAAATCATGTTGTTCAGTACATCACACAAGAGCTGAATATTACTATAAATAAAATCAACTTCACTATAAAAAGGGAGAATTTTGAGCTCAGCAGTAAGTAACAAGTTAGTGAGACTAACCAATAGAATAATAGTGCTTTTTTTTTTTAGTACAATAATTTGTGTGGTTAGGGGATCAAACCTCCCACCTCTAATATGAAAGGTCATGCTAATTACCACTAAGCTAAGCTCGTTTTGGCAGAATAACAACGTTCATCTATGATTATAGATTATATGTCGTCTGTTGAGCTTACAGGGTGGAACGATCATGGTGTAAACCAAATGAAAGGAAATTTTATTGAATAATGAATGAGCCTTAAGCTTACAACACCCTGCCTTTAAATAGGCTTAAGCTTCCTTGACACAACCTAAACCACCGGTGACCAACTAACAATTCAAAAGAACCCTTGACTGAACAGCCAACTAAAACTAAAACAACTTATAAACAGAACAACTCTGAACAAAATACCAAAAACCCAAAAGATCCAGATAAGATCTACATCAGATCAACTTAAGAGTAAGAGAAAATGTATCGAACCTGATAAACGACCACTCCTGCATAAGCACCAAGGAAAACACTGGTGATAATAGAGCCCACCAGTGCACCCACAACAGCTAATGGCCAAAGTAAAATAGCAAGCGCAGCAAATGGAACACATATCGTCTCTGAGAAGGGGCCTTTTCGACTGATAAGATCGTGGAATAAACGACACCAACCCTTCAACAGCATAAAAGGACATTTATACAGAGCAATGAGTAAGATGACTGGTGTATCAACCACGGAACCAAGAATTCCAATTATGAAACCGCCAAGGAAGTCAAGCAATCTGCAAGAAACTAACAAAAAGGCTAAGTGATGGATGCTTGTCACTTTTAGAGAAGAATGTGGCATTTAGAAAGCCTTTAACACCGCAAAAGCAGTATTGTTTATCATTAATCTTTTGGAACTAGCTCAAATAATCAAAGTATATACCAGTTTTATGGCGAGTAAAAATTGGAAGTGCTTTGTAACCAAAATGGTTCATCAGATGGACATAGCATAACAATATTATCATAATCAAGAATCGTAATCAGTTACCAAATGACAACAACAAACCTGATATCATAATATCCTCCATCTAAGGTTCCCTTTTGTAGCAGTTCCCCATAGTAGAGAAGTAAGAATGTAAACAAACATCACGAAAATCCCCGATAACCAAGAAGGATCCTTTTATGGTATCCCAAGTTCCATCCTGAAATTCATCATAGACAAGAAATCAAATTATAGCCAAAGTCACAGAGAAAACATGGAAGAATATTGTAAAAATAATTGAGCTCGAACCAGAAATACGTACATACATACAGTGAAATACTTTATCTGGCTTGTCTTCTCTAGCAGCATCAAATGTAGCCATTATCGGAGAAAGAAAGCCATATACGGCTCCGCCTATGGTGCTTCCAAGAGCGCCAAATTCAGGCCACAAAAGCAGTAGAACAGGCAGTACACAAAGGCATAAAACGAGTTTAAGACCCCAACCAAGTTGTTCAGCTCTGCAAATAAGGGGTCTGTAATATTAGAAACATGGCTACTTCACACAATCCATTTTGACAATGGAAATGGAAAGCAAAAGTTTATAGATAACACCTTAGAATGCAGTAATATGTCCAAAAAGTTTGGATTGGCCAGAGAATCACTATCAAAGTAGAATTTGCCATTGTCATGATTAGGCTTGTCAGTGGACTGAAAATCATACCTGAAATTATTGAGGCATTAGATATAAGAGTGACAAGATTAAACTGTTTGATCATGTATATACAATCTTGCAGAGTGAATAGAAGGCGAAGCTTCACCTTTGGTAATGCCGAGAAGAAAAAGCACAGTGAAGGCAGGTAGATTACGAATGAAGTTCCTCATAGAAGGCAAAACTTCATTTGGGGCTTCCATATCGACCCTTTTCGCCAAATCCTTAATCCCTTCAGCTGTCTCCAAATCTCTGCCCTCCATCGAGGAACTAACCAGAAATTTCCCCTCAAACTCAAACTAAAATTCTTCCAGCGTTGCAAGCATGTAAAGGACAATAAACGAAAGCGAAATGGCGGCAACAAAATGAAGAAGAAAGAAAGAAATTCTCGAGCAGAAATGAACAGAAGTTGCATAGTTTGCTTCAGAAACCAAATCACGTGAAACCCCATTAGAAGAAGACCTAGATTCATTCATTAGCGACGGCGATTAGACATGGGTTTTAAGAGCAGAGCTTCAGAAATATCCAGAACGATGGGAACGATCGAGTTGGACAGACCCCATGAAAGAAACTATTCAAGATCACCAGCTGGGATTGGAAAAGATCGCATCACAATTAGCAAGCACGTAGCTACAGTACAATTGTTCAAGTGAGGATCAATCAATTCAATCCTTGTTACTCACCCAATTAGCTGTTTGTTTATCGAACAAGTAAGGATTTGAATTCAAACATCCAAGCATTAATAAGAAGAAGCATACCCATCTTCTTGAATAGTTGAAACAGCTAAGGCAAGGCCTTGGAAAATGAGATAATTGTATAATAGACCCAATTCTAAACTTTAAAATTGATTTTACCCCACTTTTTGGAACTTAAGACTTACGAGTTTTGTCATCTTCCTTGTATCATAATTAGTCAAAAATACAAAATTATCTTTATTATTTGCTCTCTCCCCCTCTTTTTCTTCTCAATTTTCCTTTTTCCATTTGCGCCGACTATTTTCCATTTTTCCTTTCTCCATTCATCGCGGGTCATCAAAACGTTTCTTGGAACATTAGATGTAGTTAAGCGCGAGAGCAAAAGTGATTGACAAAGAGGTTGAGAGCGAGAAAGAGGAGGGTGAGAGAGTGAGGAAGAGGAGAGAGGAGGTTGAGAGACTAGGAGAGTAAGAGAGTGAGATAGCAAGAGTGCGGAGAGTGAGAGGGCAATTCGAGTGCACAAGGTTCTATTACGTTAACTTCACATGAACATGCAAGCAAAAGGACCTTTAGAAAATAGCATTTAATCAACAAGTACCAAATGTTATTTGTTTGGAATAAGACTACATTAACAAATCAAGGAGAGACTAATATTGTTAGAGTTTTGATGATTGGTTTTATATTTGTTTAAGGTGTTAATGGTTGCCTTGTAGTTGTCACACTTATTGTCCCAGAAGATGTCATGGAAGTTGTTATATTTGTTTAAGGTGTTAATGATTGCCTTGTGGTTGTCACACTCAGAAGATGTCACGGAAGTTGTTACTGCATAATATTTTTTTTTCAGAATATTTTCTTCCTTATTTGAAAATTTTTTGCAGAATTGTTTCCCTCGGTATTATTTCCTTGATTGAACGTTGTTGCTTATGGAAAAAAGTTTATTTCCTTTTTCTCTATCACATCTCCAAAGAGGAAATTATGATCCTCTTAGGGTTGTCGATTTATTTGTACTATGAAGGTGTTATTGGATTTGTGGTTGATCTTTGCAACCCATGTATTTGTTCATTGTAATCTATTATGCTAAATCCTTGTTGAAGAAAACAAGTTTGTGGAGATAACTCTGGTCTTAGGGGAGCCTAAGGCATTGCTCTTGAGAAAATATTTTCAGTCTTAGGGGGAGCTTAAGACAGTTTAAGACTTCGTGACTAAGAAGGAGTTCTTCATTATCGGAGAAACCAAAGTTACTTCAGTGAAGGGAGCTCATTGAGATAATGGAAGATAAAGTTATTGGAGAGGGAGTCTCATACATTGTTGGAAGCAAAGTGTTTTACACTAATATTAGTAGGCTTAGGGGAACCTAAGTGTTGATTGAGAGGGAGTCCTGCATATAGAGGGAACCTAGGTGTAATGTGAGTTAGGCTTTATGTATGTCATTGTAAACGTTGCTACTTTACATATAAGTACTATCTTGTAATTTCTTGACGTTTTAATATTAGTAGATTATCTTTCCTAGGTACCAAGTGTTCGAATTACTTCATTTGTTTCATAATGGTTTGTTGTTACAAAACAAGTCTAAACATCTAGTTTAACATCTATTGCGTGAGGGGTGTATCATCTAATTTTTCAAATATGAATTAAAATGTCTATTTTGTTATTTACGTTTCAAAAAAAAAAAAAAAAACCATTTTCAATTCCATTGAAGTCAAGAAGAATAATGTTAAAGGTGATTTATGCTATCTAAAATAATAATAATAAAAAGGTGAAAAACTCATTAGCTACTTAATCATAACTTAAATACTTAGCTCTGAAACAGAATTAAAGTGGTAAAATCTTGATTTATATTAACTCATAGGAATTATTGTGAATATTTAGAGTTGTCTTAAATAACTAAGCTGACAATAAGTATAGTGAGAATATTGCTTCATGATATAAGACTCTAACTTAATTTTTTTTCTATTAAAAAAATATTTTTCACACAAACCTCCAACTTAGAAGATTCCTTTAGTATTTAAAAAATAATAATAATAATAATAATAAAAGAAAAAAAGTGGTGCAATAGTATTGATTTTCCATAGTGTACATGATTGAGCTATAGGATGCATGATGGAGCTTTCCTCAACAAGTGCAAATTCTTTATGGTGGGTCAGAGAGGCCTAATCTGATTGACATATTTCATGGGCTTTTCTTTATGGGCTTCTCTTTATGGCTAGAGTACTTGTAAATTGGACTTCCTTCATCCATTTTTTAATAGGTAGTACTTTTCAATATAGCAAAATCTACTTGTTTGATAAATTCCATTGTTAATAAATTTTTATTAGCGATATAGTTTACCACTATTAGACTTTTTGACAACTAAATCTAAATTTTGTTATGTCTGTAAATTCTTTTACATTATGCTATATCTGACAATAATTTGAGTCTGATTGCTATATTTGCAACTATCCACCCACTTCATTTTATTGTTTGTATTTCTTTTTGCTTTAAAAAAAAAAAAAAAAATGTCTAGGCATAGTATGTAAATGAGTCCTTCCAGCATTTGTTAAAAGACATCAACTCTCCAAATGTTTCCATAATGGTAATATATGATATTCTTCATTTTGGACATAACAACATAAAGCTCATACCATTAGAGATAGTAGTCCATACTTATTTACCACTAAGCTTTTCCTTTATTTAGCTAATATAAGACTTATAACATTCCATTTGATAACCATTTGACTTTTTATTTTTCAACATTCCTTTGTTTTTTTAGTATACTTTTTATACTAGTGTTTTTAAAATTCAAAAAAAAAAAAAAAAAAATTAATTACTAAAGATATATTTCATGTTTAATAACAGTTCGAGTATTTTAAAAGTTAAACCATATGAGCACTAAATTCCACCAATGGTTAAGAGTTTATAACTACACAAACACAATTTTCAAGAAATACAAAACCTGTCATCAAATTTTTTATTTTTTATTTTTAATAGTTCTAACATATATTTATTAAAATCTCAAACATCATAAAAGATCTTCTAAATTTTTATTTATAAGGAAATCAACATATGTATCATCATCACAATAAAGATTCCAAACAAGAATTCATTATAGATCTATAAAATGAATTGAAGAAGATCCATGATCATGAAAACTATACACATTCAACCATAGATTCCAAGAAAGATACAAAATCAATTTAAATAATCCAACAATGCAAAAAAACTAAATTAAACAATATTATTAAATAGAAGAAGGGCAAGGGCAAGGGCAAGGGCAAGGCCAAAGCTTTTGATAACTACAAATGAGTTGGGATGCATAATAATAGGCCACACCCATTGATTCAAGTAGAGCATAAAATCTTGTAGTTATCAAATCTTATGGGATACGTAAAATGGATCCTTCTTCCCATTATTTCATTTCTTTTTTTTTTTTTCTTTGGATTTATATTATCCACGTGCTCTCTCTTTCCAAATTTCAATTATGTTCATGTTTCAGAATCTTTTATAATAATAATAATAATAATAATTATTATTATTATTATTTTCTTGAGAGACAGTGGATGTTGTCAAATATTTTGTTCTGCATATATTCTTAGGTATCTCCAGATTTTTGTCCATCAATTAATGCTTTAATTATTTACTGCACCTTGCACTTTATTTGCCCCCTCTTTAACAAGAAAAGGCATTGGGGTTGGTTGATTAAAATTTTCAATTATATTCTTTATTTTTTGGTTTTTGGCTTCTCAAATCTTTCCATTTTCGAAGTTTATTTTTATATGTAAGTCTTATTAGAAAAAAATAGAATGATATCTTTGTTAGAAATGCAACCAAAGTCTCACATTATAAGGGAATGATTAAGAGTATATAAGTGAGGACAACTATTTTCATTGATAAGAGCGAAACCAAAGTAAAGTTACAAGGATAGTTGTTCCTAACAATTGGTCTCGATAGTCGTGCCTCTGACTTAGCTATGTTGGTAGAATCTTCAATTGCAAAACAAAGATGTAGTAGAGCCTGAACAATAGTCATGGTGTGATTCGTGGTTGGATTCTATCAAATAGGTGATGTGCTTTGGTGAAGAGGAGTGTCAGCCTAGCTGAGAGTTGGACGGATGAATGACTATTTGAGGGGAAAGGAGAATTGTTAGGAATAAAACAAATTCCCAATATTAGCTAGATAAAAGAATGATCATGGGTATACAAGTGAGAGCAACTATTTCCATTCGAATGTGACCTTTTGGAGTGGTACCAAAATAAAGCCATGAGTTTATGCCTAAAAGTGGATAATATTTCATACTATTATGAAAATATTTATAGGATCGTTGTCCCTAAGGGGCTGTTTGAGGGCTAGTTTTGTAATGGGATTGGATTAAACATTTTTGGCCTGATTTGTAATACCAAATTCATTTTGTTCTCACCGTTTTCAACCCAACTCTCTTTTTCATCGTTTTCACGCTTCACGATCCCAATTCCATTATGCTCTTAATCCTCATGTATTCTAATACTTCCTTGGTTTCCAATAATCCTATTATATTCCAACTTTTCAAACAACTCCTAATAATATTTTGATCTATCCAATGTTGTTCATCATGTGTCAAATATTTTGCTCCTTGCTTCATCTAGAAGAGATCATATTGGTTTAGAATTTTTTTTTTCTTTTGTTAAATCAATATGAGACTTTCGTTGAATTTCCTTTATCTATCATTTTTAAACTGCTAATTTATATACATGTACATAAATTTCTCCCTTATGTAATCTCTCTCACAACTAACCTAAAGCATATATTCTATCGACCAAAAAGCTTGAACTTTCCACCCGAAATTTGTTGTTGACCTAATTTTAAAAAAAAATGAAAACTATACTTATCAAATTCTAAAAAATATTGATTTTTATGGTTACAAAATAAAATTGTGTTTAATAAATACGAGAAATCACTATTCAATTTTTTTTCAAAAAAATGTTTCCCAGAAATTATATTTTATTATATCAGATATTTTTGCTTAAAAAAACTGACAACAACGCCCAACTTTTTGCTTTAAAAAAAGAAAAAAAATTCAGAAGACTATGAAAAATTATTATAAATAAAAAAAATCAAATTATTTATAAATATAGAAAAATTTTATTGTCTACGCTCAAGCAAATTCTATCCTATTATGAATAGAAAGTAAATATTTTTTATATTTGTAAGTAGTTTGGTTCATTTTGCTATATTAATTATGACGTTTTCCTTTTTTATACGTTTTTCTATTTAAAAAGATGAAGGCAGTTGTGTTAAGAAAAAAGAGAAAACGGAAAACTATACAAAAGAACTTTCATAATATTTTCGGACTCTTATTCTCATTTTTATATAATATATACCATGGTAACTTTATATATCTATATAATTTAATCCGAGTTATAATTATAAACATTTTTTTTTTAAATTTAAGTTTGTTTAAATTTCTGTGTTGGGGTGTTGTCATATAAAAGGGTGTTGATGGTTAGGCAGTGGACAAAGATTCCTGCCTTTTCTACCAAATTTTCTTTGATTGTTTTTAGCTAAAAAATTGAAGAACAAGCAAGAAGAAGAACAATAATTGGTGATGATTAAGGCATTTAGGCCATTATTTGGGTGTTAATAATTATAGGAGCTAGGAGTTGGAAAAGCTATTGCCCACAATCCCAACATATGGGACCTTCAAATCTCATTGCTCTTTTTTCCTAAAAAAAAATTCACCCATTTGTAATAAGAAAATTTTCTTAAATAACAAAACTGCTAAAAATATTTATAATTAATAGCAAAATACACCGTCTATCTGCAATAAATCGCAATAGACTACTATCGCAGATAGACGGTATATTTTACTATATTTATAAATATTTTAGTTTTTTTTAAGTATTTTCCTTAAAAAAAAAAAAGAAAAACAAAAAAAAAAATCCCATGCTCTGTTGAGGTACCTTCAGCCCTCTCCTTGTCCTCAAACCCTTTTACAAACTTCTTTTCAATTTTTTCTTCAATGTTTTTTCCATCTCCAAACACACAACTAATTCAACTTCTTTCTACTAATATAATTGAGAAAATCATCCAAAACATACCCTACTCTCAAACTTTTAATTTCATCAAATATCACCTCTTGAAATTACAATATTAAAAAAAAAATCTCAAAATTGCAAGTACACATCCATTCTTGATCTGCTATTGAATTATTGTTACGTTTCGACGAAAAAACAAAATTCTTCAACCGCTAATCTATAGAGCTTCAAAATTATAATATTAACTATAAAAAATTGTCCTCAAACTTGATGTTGAGTTGCTATCTCGATTTTAGAAATTTAAAAATTAACGTAAAGAATTTGGATATATAACAATCTGATCGTAAGTAGGTTAGACTGAAATAAGCTTATAATTCAAAGATAATTTGTGTATTTTATAATATCTAAGAGTTTAATTATAACGATTTTGTACGTATAGAAAAGTGGTTGATCAATTAAAAAGTTAGAGGATATGTGACTGCAACAAATATAGGTTAGGGGACTTAGGGTGTGGCTTTTACCATTTATTTCCCCCATTGAATTTTTCTTTATATATTTGAAGGGTCATTCAATTAGGTAAAATGTGATGAATAATAAATTAATGGAAGTCTGTTCCTTCTTTCGTTTCTTTTTAATCTCAAAATTTATTAAATTGAGATAATATTAACAGCTTTATCGTTTAAGATAATTATTTAAAGAATTTTGGTAAAAATTTCTTAAAATAAAAATACATATAACTTTTTTTCAAAAATATTTTTATGTAAAAATTTGTTTGGCTTGTTATGTACTAAAGGTGTGTTTAATAATTATTTCAAATTACTAAAAAAGAATTTTTGATAGAGGTGATGGTCAGAGGTTGTTGGAGATGGTGGTTGGAGGTAGCCAGCGGTGGTCGTAAGAGATGGTGGTTAGTGGAGGTCGTCGGAGGTTCATATAAATTAGGGAGAAATTACTCAGAATTCATTTTTTTAAAAGTTAATTTAAAGTGTTTATCCTAAACCAACTCATTTTTTAAAAAATTCACTCTAGGTGGTTGTCAAACACATGATTTTTTTTTTCAAAATAACTAATTTTTAAAATTTAATCACTTGTAAAGATGTTCCAAACACATCCTAAATCTATGCATTATATCAAACAAGTATGGCAAATAAAAATATCCAAACTTAATAACAAAATAATCAGGGAAATATCGAACGTAGTTTAACAAATGTGTCGATGATTCAATTTTTTTTTATTATAATTAAAAAAAACCTACATAATAATAGCCTCACTAGTATATTATAGAGTAAGGGATTAAAAAAATGAAATTGCGTACCTTAATATTAGGATGACCATTCAATATAGTGACAATTTATAAGTTTTTTTAAAACAATATTTTTTTTTTATAAAGATAACTAAAAAAATAAACAATTTTCTTTTTTTTTTAATGAATTAATAATTTAATTATATCACATCTAGAGTCGAGACATTTGTTAGTTAGACTATCAATTTGTTAAGTTGGCTTGACAATTACTTGATGTAAGAAAGAGATTTTGGTTCTAATTATGAAGAATAAAGCACTGATTGTAAAAGCTAAATGAATAAAAATAATTCAACCAACAAAAAAATTAATTAATATGAAGGTTTGAAGTGAAGACATAGAAGTGGACTTGGTGATTGTATTTAAAGGTGAATAAGAAAGTGGAGTTTCTTTTCTTCTCTTAAATAAAGGTTGCCTCACATGGGTTGATACCCTTTACATTGCCCAACCACCTTTAAAAATAAATGAAAAAGAGAAGTAAAATTGAGAAAAAAAAAAAAAAAAAAAAANCAATTTTCAGAAAGTTTTCTAAAAGTTTCATCAACATCTATATCTCAATTGATATTTTCATAAAATTGGAATAAAATTAAAATTTCAATATTTCTATCTGCATTAATATTTCGAACCCTTGAATACAAAACCACCAACAACATTCTTATTAAAAATAAAAGATGTCATAGAAAAGAAAAATGAAAAAAAAAAAAAAAAAAAAAAACCCACCTAACTATACCTAAAGCTCAAATTTTTATTATTAAATTATAATTTTACTCCAAATTTTATATTTTATCTTTTTTTTTGTACTCTCATTTGTTTGATTCTAATCTTGACATTTAAAAAGTTAAAAGATATAACTTGGTTGTTAATGCTTTCAAGCTTTGGTTTCATTTCCAATAATGATCTCTTTTATTGTCCTTGCAAATTGAGGTTGATTATTTTACATTAAAATATATTTTATGAATCTAAAAAAAAAAATAATCTATGGATTTAATTTAAGGGCTCTTTTCAAATACAACAAAAAGAACTAAAATATTTACAAATATAATAACATTACTATCTAAAATATTTACAAAAATAAAAACTCTTTTGCTCTATTTTATAATTCTCATACTATCTTAGGCATGAGAGCTTTTTTTTTTTTTTTTTCTTCTTCTTTATTTTGCAAGTCTTCTCTTTCTTAAATTATAAATTTATGATTGTTGTCACGTAAATGTCAAATGTATTTTTACATGTAAGATAACAAAATTAATGAGCTAGTTAGGGAAGGCTATTCATGTCTTTATTTATTTATTTATTTATTTATTTATTATTATTATTTTTTTAATGTGAATCTCGATTCTATGAGAATGAATAACTAATACAGAAACAAAAACCCATTAATTTTTAATTTAAAAAGAAAAGTGGAAGAGCAATGTAAAAAGAGTGGACATGAAGAAGAACATTAGCTAAGGTAAAACCTTATCCATGTCCTTTGTCCGATATTTAGGCTTTTGAGGGGTATTGTGTTGTGTCTTTTTCTTTTTCCCTCTATGTTTGGTACAATATTCGATGTAAACAAGGCCTTGTTTAGCACTATGGTAAACCTAACTAATTATATTGTGTGTGTATTACTCAGACCAAATCCCCCAAATTCAGGTTTTGTGTACTACTTATAAAGCTAGGTTTAAATACTACAATTTCATTTTACTTCTTTTTTCTCTGTGTACTTCAATTTAAAATTTGCTTCACTTTTTCTTTTTTCTTTTTTCTTTTTTTTTTTTAATTTCTATACTTCTAAAAAGTGGTCATTTTTTTTAATTAAAAATAAAAATAAAAGAATCATATGAGTCATGTTTTAGATGTATAGAACCAAAATGAATACTTTAAAAATATAAATACTAAGATGAATTTGAAGTAAAAAGGACAATGACGAAAATAGTATTTAAACAACCTAAATACACGAGATACCTACAAAAAAAAAATTATTTGAATACTACTAATCTATGTACTTTGAACTTCAGTTCATTTTAATCTTTGCACTCTCAAACTTTGGTTCATTTTAGTGTTTATAGTTTTAAAATATTTATTTTAGTTATTGTACTTCTAAAAAGGCGTTTTTATTTTTATTTTATTAAGTGATTCTTTTAAAAAAAAATAAAAAACGTAATTAAATGAATAAAAGTTAAAAAGTACAATAACCAGAGTGTATATAAATAAAAAAAAAATAAAAGGCCCATAAAGAAGCCCTAAAAAAACGACAGTTCTCCAAAGGTGGACCTAAATTATATTATTAGATTAGAACTTGAATCCATGAGTGTTGGCAAAAATAACCTATTTTTAAGAAAACTAAAAGGAAACACCAAAAGTAATTTGTGTTTGGCCCGCCAATCAAGCAAGCGTGTTCCCAAGCACCCACTCCCATGTGCTGCCTTTCGCCCTCCATGAAATCAGCTTCTATCAACCCCCCCCCCCCCCCCCCCCCCCCCCCCCCCCCCCCC
>QLSR01000160.1:188041-199043 GCA_031780015.1 Citrullus colocynthis
CCCCCCCCCCCCCCCCCCCTTTCCCTTCCACGTGTCGCTTTCTCGTTTGTCATTCACCTATCATCATCTCCTCCCCCTCGTCGCCGGCCACCCTCCGCCTCCATTCTAATTCTTAATATCATCCATTCAGTGTATATGGTTTGTGTTTAGTTTTATATTCACGTATTTAAAAAACCAACTCTTTATTTCATTCCTATAGTTTCCTTATTATTATTATTTTATATATAATTCTTGCCATGATACTAGATGTGACTCCTTTTTTTGTCATGTACTAGATTATATATATATATATCTTGTTTCCTTTAAGATAAGGTGAATAATGATTGTATGATATTTAGCTTAATGTAATGTCAATTATTAAATCAAATGACCCTATTAAGTATTTGCCTCCCAAATGTATCTCTCAATTTTCTCTCAACGTTTCCCAAGGGCGTAACCAAAAATTTTCATAAGAAATGATGAAATTCTAATATATATATATATATATTTTTTTTATTTTGAAAATTAGAGGATGAAATATGACTTTAAAAACAACTATTATTCACTGATTTTTTCATGATATAATTGAAGTATCGATGCACCTCTCATATTAATATTAAATTAGATCATGAAAAATCTAGAAATTTAGAAGAAAAAAATGTTGACTTGTGAATAGACATTTAATACCATAATTATTTCCTCATTCCTATTGTCCTCTACTCCATCTATAATATAATAAATGACAATTATTTAAATGACAAAATTGCTAAAAATATTTTCAAATATAACAAAATGTCACTATTTATTAATGATAGACAATAACCTTTTGTTATATTTATAAATAAATAAAGTTATTTTTGCTTTGTTTAAAAATAACTCTGCAGTAAATCAATATTATTAACATTATCTATTAAAGACAAAGGTGCTAAATTATAGAGAACTTACCTTCCCTTAACTAACTACGAAATGTATGGTTAAAAAGATAAGGGTAGTAAGGAAAATTAAACGAAAATTATAGGGAGTAAATAAAAAATTAAAAAAATTATAGAAGACAAAATTGAAAGAGAACACAAATGATGGAGACCAAAATAATGATAATTTAATAAATTCTCTCTCTTTTTTTTTTTTTTTTCTTCCATTTGCAGCTTCCCTTTTGTCCCTACATGTGTTTAATCTCCCATTATATAACACCCTCACCCCATCTCCATCCTTTTGAGTTAATTAGAGAAAGTGAAATTAATTAAGCTTCAAATTAAAGATGATGAAGCTCAGATCAAAGAGATTCTGCAGAAGTTCCACTTTCAAGTTTGGAATTAGCTTTGTAAGCAGCTGTAATAACAAGATCAAAGTCGCCGATGACCACCACAAGAACGCCGCCTCCACCACCGCCCTGACGGAAATCAAGTGGGAGCTCCGGCCAGGTGGCATGCTGGTGCAGAGAAGAGAAATCGCCGGCCGATCCACTTTGGCCGGAGTCGAAGAAACAATCACTATTAGAGTCTCAACTGTCTCTCAATTCCATGACATTTCTGTTCAACCCACCTCTACTTTTGGTAAGTTTTTACCCTTTCAATTCCATTTCCAAATACAAATTACAAGTAATGGGTTTTTCTTTTTTACAATTTTTCTTTTAAAAAAATCTAAACTTTTTGCAAGCAAAATTTCAAACCTTGGTGCCTTGTACTAAGGAAATTAAGTTTATTAGTTTTTGGGTACATTTAATTCAGTGGGATCCATTTTTATTTATTAAATACAGTATAAAACGACCAAAGAACATAATGTTTATTAAGATGAGCAAGTTCAAAAAAGAAAAGATTGGGGTTTTTAGAAATGTAAATTGAATTATTAAAGTTTAAATTGGGGGATTGATGATTGATTATTAAACTAATTAATAATTGCATGTTTGTGTGTGGTGTTTTTAGGGGAATTGAAGATGATTCTATCAATGGTGACTGGTTTAGAAGCAAGAGAGCAAAGATTACTATTCAAAGGGAAAGAGAGAGATGACTATGAATATTTACACATGGTTGGAGTAGGAGACAAAGACAAAGTTCTTCTACTTGAAGATCCAGCTATCAAAGAAAGGAAGCTTCATGGTTTGGCAGCAAGCCAACCAATTAGTGTATAATTAAATGATAATATTACTAATTAATCCAAAAACAAACATGGTTTTTGATACCACTAACCCTCTCAGAAGAAGAAGAAGAAGAAGAAAAAAATATGCTAAATTGTCTGTCCTTGGAGGCATTAATTTGTTGTTTTGTAAGAATTTTGGTGGTTTAAATATAATGTTTGTAAGTCTGTCTGAGCAATTTTAGGCCATATGGATTCTGTAATATGCTGATGCTTATCTGAAGTCATCATGTTTGTTGATTTTGTATCCAAACAAGGATTGATTCTAAAGATCAATGCACCTTCAAACTCTTCAAAAAAAAATGTACTAATTTTGATTCCCTCTCTAAAGTTAAAAATTGTATCAGAGTAGTATGAAAAGAGAGGTATAAATGATGATGCAGATGTATTTAGTTCTTACAATATTCGATAAAGATTAAGAGTTTTTGTTAAAATTTTACTGTATTTATCTTTTTACATACATGGTGAGAATATGAATCTAAAAAGACGAGTAAATATCTTAATTAATAAATTATATACTCGTAATAACAAAATTTTGTTATAATAAGTCGTACCTGTTAAATTTGTTGGGAGTTATCGTACAAGGAAACTCTAGGAGTCTACATGTCTCAAAACATAAAGACGTGACTTCTTACCTTGGGTTGGCCTAACTAAGCCCATTCAACTTCATCAAAAGGAAAATAACTTACTTGAGCACAGATGTCCTCATGAACCCTATAAATAGGTTCCTTCTACCACCTCAAGTGGTGATAAATATTTTGTTCACTTAGTCATATTAAACACCTACGTACTAATTTAGGCATTAAAATATATACCCGACTTGGCACCATACTAATAAGAGTTCTGACTTCAGAAGTCTAAGTTAGCAAAATAGTTTGTTTTGGTGTTGTTTTAATTTCGATCAATTAAAGTTCTAGTCACAATGAAATAATGAGAAAGCTTAGGCTGAATGATTTGATCCACCGACTCATACACTAGAGTAGATTGTTTATGGATTAAAGTTTGAATAATAATGTTAACCAAATAACTTAAAAAGGGGAATTTAAGGATTAAATCTTTAAAAGGAAATGGAAAGATATATAGAAAAGCAAAAAGGAAAATTAAAGGAAATTTAAATAAGTTTATGGTGAGATTAATATGAAGTGACCCACGCGTGCACGCCTGCGTTAAAGTTGTCAGTTGATATAAAATAAAGGTGACATTTTTATTTTAATGGCTTTTCCCTATTTCTAAATTGCTTCTCATAAAAGTTAACTGACATCCATCAACAATTCATCTATGCTTCCAAAAGTGCTACTTCAACCAATTAATGTCATTCTCCATATATCCATCTATTAATTTTTTTTTAATCTTTATTACGCCTTTTAGGGTTAATTAGGAAAAAAAGAGTAGTTTGAAAAAAAAAGGTAAAAAGAGTAGTTTTTTTTATCCTTTTTTTTTAATCTTTATTTGGATGTCAGGCTCTGTCATATGGTTAAATTGGTCAAACTGAACGGAAAAGAGAAGTGTCATTGGTTTTTATTGGTTTTGACGACATTCTACCATTTCTTTTTAAAAAATATTTTTTTAATGTAAGTTTGAATGTAAGAGCGAGAGCAAGCACGAAAGTGAGAGGGAGAGGGAGCAAGAGAGATAAGAGTGATTGTGGAAGCCAGAGCTAGAGCAAGAGCGAGTTTGGAAAAGTTTCGTCGAAGTTAAACTTATTGGAAAAGGAGTTCTCTGTCACTTTTCCCATAAAGTTCCGATCAGCTCTTTACGGAGAAAAGTGACAACAAGCTCAATTCCTCGTAAGTTCAACAAAACCTAACTTCGACAAAACTCTTCAAAACTTGCTCTCGCTCTAACTCTAACTTCCACAATCACTCTTATCTCTCTCTTGCTCTGTTTTTTCGGTATGTTTGAACTTATTTGATAACTCAAACTGACATTAAAAAAAATAATTTTTTCAAAAAATGATAGAATGCCGTCAAAACCAATAAAAATCGATGCACCTCATTTTTTCATTCACTTTTTCGTGTAGCAAACTGTCATTCAAATATAGACAAAAAAAAAAAAAAAAAAAACCTACACCTTTGCCTTAATTTTTTTTAAATTACCATTTTCACCTAAATATTTTTCAAAAGTACCCCATCTAATGGACCCCGCTTTTAAAATTCAAAATGTGAATGAGTCGAGATTCCAATCTTATTTATATCTCCATTTTTACACGTTTCTATACTATAAATTTTATAAATATATTAAAATTTGAATTATTTATTAATAGCTTTTACACTATAATTTTAGACCACATTAACATTTTAATTTCATTCAGAAATTCATAATATTTATTCATTTTCTTATTTACATATTTTTTTTATTTTGACTTTATAAAACGACATTTATGAATTTTTGTTTGAATTCACTCCATTCAATATTTTTCATAATTATGTTCCTTTGAATTAAGGGGATTTTGTTTGTGTTAGTTTCATATTCATTTTATGCCTAATCTTCTTTTAGTTGTTTCCTTAAAGGAGATTTTCTATTAATTAATTTGTTTTGTTCTATTTTCTCAATCTCAATTCTAAATTTTTTCGACACAAATCATCCCATTTTTTGTTATGGACTTCTTCATTTTTATCTACATTTTATTTTTATATATATATACGAGACGTATTTCAAATATATTTGATGTTGGTATCAAATGTATTTATAACAACTACAGATTTTAGGTTAGTTACATAATATATACTCCATATTAAGATATATATTACATGTACTTTGTCATAAATACATATGTATATTTAGTTATTTTACAAATGTATGTGCCGTATTGTGTAATAATAAGGTTAAAGCATGATAAATTAGGACATAAACTAAGATAGATGGTGTCCTCAAATTATTTGCAATAAATATACATACATATATGAAATTGAAAACCAAATGCAGAAATACAACTCATGTCACTGCAAGAAAATTTAGATATATCGACGGATGTCATGCCGACGCCAGAAAAAGGTGTTGGCAGATCGTGGATATATTGACGACGTAAAAAACCATCGGCAATAACTATTTATGCTGACGGTAAATATTGGGCGTCTTGAAGAAGCTCCTTACCTTGGCCTCCGTGATTGCAGAGACGGGTTCAACTTCAATCCACTTTGTAGGAAATTCATACGCTCCATGGACGGAGCAAAAAGTGGAACAACGTTCTCTTTCAAACCTCTCAACCAGGAGGGTGGCTTTTGCTAAAACTCGGGTAGAGCACTCAATGGGCTAGGGTGGCCCCATTTTGCCTTGCTCGAATTCTTAGGCTAGGGCCCGTCTGCTGCTGTAACGCTGTGATTCTTGCTCAAAAAACAGTCCGAAGGCGTTCGAGTTATTGGCTCGTCGACATCGAGGAACATATGCCGACTCCTGTATAGTAATTCGTCGGCTGAGCGATGTCTATGCCGACGTGTTTCTCGTACCCATCGGCAGATGAGGGTTTTGCCGACGGATTGTTTGTACCATCGGCACAAATGGGCCTTTTCCAACGGTAACAATGTCAACGTCCAAAACAAATCACGTGCATTTGCCGACAATGGACCGCATGGCGTCGGCATAGGTGTGTCATTTCCTGACGCATAAAATGATGTGTCAGCATAAATAGACCTATGCCGACGCGTCAATTGCTGCGTCGACATAGGTGTGTCATTTTCTGACGCATGAAATGATGCGCCGCATAAATAAACCGATACCGACGCATCAATTGGTGCGTCGACATAGGTGTGTCATTTTCCGACTCATGAAATGATGCGTCCACATAAATAGACCGATGCCAACGCGTCAATTGGTGTGTTGGCATAGGTGTGTCATTTTCTGACGCATGAAATGATATGTCTGCATAAATAGACCGATGTCAACGCGTTAATTGGTGCGTCGGCATAGGTGTGTCATTTTCCGACGCATGAAATGATGCGTCCACATAAATAGACCGATGCCGACACGTCAATTGGTGCGTCAAACATAGGTGTGTCATTTCTTGTAGGCGTATATATATAGTTGGTCCGTTTGATGATAACCACGAAGCAGAAGATGAATTTGATGCAATTGAGACTTTTAACACAGTATCTTCTACAGGGTATACCTCAGGTTAGTTGACCTTTACGAATATACTTTTTATTAAATTATACAACTAATAATGTTAATTTTTTTAGATGGAAGTTCAACGGTTGCTAGATCACGTGGGTACTCACGAAACATTGAGTTGGATCGATTTGTCGAACGTCATGGTAGAATTCCAATCAAGATCTCATTTGATTTGAAGAAGTCAGTCGGTCCTTGGGCTACAAGATTCAGCAACACTATTGGTACTGTTGTAAGAGAAGGCTTTCCAATACGTTGTGCCACGTGAATGGATGTGCCGTTAGACGTGATCAATGTCGTTGAAAGTTGAATCCAAGTAAGTGTTTAATGTGTTATTCATTAATAAACATGAATTTAAAATATAATACTTTTCTTTTTATGTTGAACTACTTCGAATGGTTGACATGTCCTTATCCCATGTGCAAAAGTTCATCGAACGTCAAATGCAAATATCATTTAAAGAGTATAGGTCATATTTGCATAAACACTACAAGCGGTTTAACAATCCTGAAGAGGCACATGCAAACCCACCCAAGCGACTTAAATCTGTCATTGAAGATTGACATTTTTTGTGCAACAAGTTTGAGAGCCCTGAATTTAAAGTATGGTCTTACTTTTACATTTATTAGTTTTTCCTCTTTATACAATCTGATGTTTCTGAAGCATATTTGTTGTATTTCTATCAGAAACTGGCAGAGACTAATAAGAAGAACTGGGTAGAACTAAAATTCTATCATCGACCTGGGCCTAAGACATTCATCAACATACAACAGGAGCTGGTGAGACATCTTAAGCAAATTTGCTCTATCTCATTATCTATATTTAATCACTAAGAAACTTTACTTTTTGTGGGGTTTGGATTTTAGAGTGTGAAAGATGGTCAACTGTGTGAACCAATTGACCTATTTAAGAAAACACACTCACAAGATCACCAATGGGTGAACCAAGCCGCCAGTGATGCACATGTAACATTGTTTTTCATTATGTAATATATGCTCATTTAAATACGTGTTATATATTATCACTCATTTATACTCTTTTAATTAAAGGCACGGATGTTGGAATTGGAAGGGGCATCAACTTCAGAAGGGAGTCAACTACTTTCACATGAAGAAATATGTGAGATGGTGTTGGGAAGACGGCTAGGACATGTTAAAGGTCTTGGTTGGGGGCCAAAACCAAAGCCAAGAAAGTATGCTTCCTCATCATCGATTGAATCTATGCAACATAGAGAGTTCGAACAAGCGATTGAGATATAAAATTTGAAAGAGCAACTTGAAGAACAAAAGGCAGAGATTCTACAAAAGAGGGAAGCAAGAAATGCAATGAACGAAGAACTTATGGCAACGAAGGCAGAGATAGACATTCTGAAAGAAATGATGAAACAATTTATGGATTCACAGAGAGGACCTTCAAACTAGGTATAAACTGTTATTTTTGTAATACATTCATATGTTAGGAAGTCTTGCATATTGAGTTTGTTTTTAGATTTGTTGCTATCCTACCGTTATGGTAATAAGAGTAATACAACTGGATGTGTTAGGAGGTCTTGCATATTGAGTTTGTTTTTAGATTTGTTGCTATTTTGCAGTTATGGTAGCAATAGTAATACAACTGAATGTGTTAGGAGATCTTGCATATTGAGTATTCAATGAAACATTCATGTATATAATGAAGACATCCCTTGATTATGACTTTTAATGATGATATTTATGTTAATTCAATAGATTTGTGCAAAGTGACAATGAGATTGAATTTGTGCTTGATACATTTTTGTTATAATTATATTCATTATTTGACTTTTGTTTTTATTGTTTATTTTTCAGGACCAACTTTCAACAAAGCTAGAAGCCGATCTTTGCCTTTTTTTTTTTTTCCTTTTGTAATATCTGTATTTTGGGATAGTTACGTAACGTTGTCTTTGTCGTCAAAACTTCTTTTATGTATTTGTAATAGGATCTAATGAATCATACAGATGGATGAATTACTAATTTTATGTAATATTGTATGAATGTTGCTTATGGGTTGGTATAATTTGTCTCGCTTTAGGTATAAATCAATTAGTATATGAAACATTTATTTTGGAAAAAAAAATTGGCTTATGTCGACGCCAGGTGGCGTCAGCATTTTGAACTACCGACGCCATGTGCGGTCGTCGGCATTGCGTGTCTATGCCGGAGCAATGTGCGCCGCGTCGTCATGTAAGAAGTGTCGACGCGGAATTGCTTCATCGGCATAACCTACCTATGTCGACGCCGTGTGCGTGGTGTCGATATCGAACCATTGCCGACTGTGCGAATAAGCGTCGACGTAGCCTACTTATGCCGACGCCATTGTCTCGCGTCGTGACGGCTGTCGGTAGTTCCATCCAACGCTGACGCCTGTTTTTTTGTCGTCGGCATTGGATACGCCGACGGCTTCGCAGCGTCGATGCACGAAACGCCGACGCGTTTTTCGACTTACGCCGACGATTTTTGGCGTCGACAAAAGTGAGATTTCTTGTAGTGTATATATATTATGCACCTCATTCTCATAGTATATGTAGTATATATTACAACATAGTATATAAACCCCGAGCATATTTGAACTGGGGGTTGGTCGACGAAACCTATCTTGAGAAAATTGTCATCGTACAATCAAATCCTTGTAGTTTTGTTCGTGCTGCTTCTATTGGAATTCCATTCGTGAGCGAGATTTGTTCACCTTTGTTTTCTGTACATTCGGTTGATTCATTCTAGATTTATTTCGTTCATCTTTGTCGATGAAGGATGCCTTTGTTCGACGCCAAAACGTGCTCTAGTTGGCTGTAGCAGTGAGCCTTTGTCGTCATAATCGAGGTCGGGTTCAGTAGTGAGGGGATTTTCGAGGGAGACGGGAGAGTTTAGAGAGAGTTGAAGAAAGTGGGGGGCTACGACAAAGAGAAGGAAAAAGTGTGGATGTGAGAGGAAATGACGATTTCATTTCTTGATTGTCCTATTTTTTTTATTTAAAAAAATGTGGATGAAGGTTTGGTAGTAAATGAACCAAACAATAGCGTAATGAAAAAACAAGCCAATTAGGTCATTTCAAAAAATAATGGAAAATTTAAAACTCTTATGGAATTTAGGCTTGGCCTTCTATATAGAAAACCTAATTTCCATTTTCAATCAGTTTAGATTGAGTTTTTAAGTACTTAAAAAGTCAATTCATACATATTCATCTTTTGAATTGACTTGACTTCTATTTAACTGTTGATACTAATATGCTAGAGATTTTGACCAATCACAAATTGTCACAATATTGTTTAAATTAATGAAGAAATAACTAATTAGTAAATTTGAAGAAAAGATGAAAACTCCGTAATGCCACATGTGAGTAATCATGATCGTTTGATTAAAAAGGTTAATTTGGTCCAATGGAGTCTGGATATTTGGATATTTTGGCCTAAAAGCCAATCAAGCCCAAATCCAATCGGTTGGGCTGAATGGCCATCCAAGCCCAAGATTCATACCGTGTGTTTTAAACGACCATGATTTGAGTTCTATCAAAAGACTTTCTAAATTCTTGAAAATCAAACAATCCTAAAAGCCCAAAGTCCTTCAAGGATAAAAACATCATTCTAAGATTTTAACTTGAGGACATTAAAAATCAAAAGATGAAAGGTTAGATATTAAACTAAAACTCGTACAAATCTACATACATTCAAACTCAATCTACCAACAACTTTTCTTCGAAAATTGTGTGAACAATACTTCTTAAATAAAATTATGAAAAAATCACAAATTTTATTAATCACTAACAAACTAGTATGTTAGTTAGAATATGCTTAGGTAAAAAAGCACAAAAATAAGTTGTATCATCATCAACATTAATGTTTCATTATATTGGTATTATTATTATTATTATTTTTTTTTTTTTGTCAAAAAACTTTAAAATATGTTGACATTTTGTAATTAATATTTTTGTGACACTAAACATATAGGATGCTCTCATTTTCAATGTTAATGGAATCGAAAACCATATGATGTGATCATTGGACACACTAGGCATGACGTTTTTTTTTTTTTTTTTTTTCCCTCCCTTTAATCAATGTTTTTATTTAACATTAATCGTATTTTATTAATGCAACATCATGTATAAAAGTAGGGGAAAAAACAATTGAATTTTTTTAAAAAAAGAAAAGAGAACACTCCACTGCATTTCCTAGAATGCCCTTATGTCCAAAATGAAGTGTTTCTTCTCCTTCTCAACTTCTTTTCACAAAGCGACCCTGCAAGAGGGAGAGGAAAGTCAATTGAAACTACGATAAGAATAAAATTTAGGTTAAAATACCATTTTAGTTCCTATACTTTGCAATTTGTTCAATTTTAGTCCTTATACTTTTAAATATCCAATTTTAATCCTTGTACTTTCAATCAATCTTAAATTTCAATCAAATAATAGGGACTATAATTGAACAAACTTCAAAATATAGGGATCAAATGATAATTTAACCTAAAATTTATGATAAATACAAACCTCCATAGTAGAAATAAAATACGGTTTCTTACTTCAGTTAACTATAATTTTTAACTTTCCATCTCATTAAATTAAACTAAAAATTTTGAATTAAATGACAAAAGAAAAAAAATCAAATAAAGCAAAATTCACTATCTATTAGTTGATAGACAACGTAGACATTGATAGACTATTATTTTAACGATAGATACTGATTTAAACAGTGACATTTTATTAGTAAAACTATTCTAACTCAAAAAAAAAAAAAAAAAAAAAAAAAAAAAAAAAAAAAAAAAAAAAAAAAAAAAAA
>QLSR01000160.1:199414-221328 GCA_031780015.1 Citrullus colocynthis
ATGTATGAAACAAAAAAAAAAAAAAAAAAAAAAAAAAAAAATCCATGTAGGTAAAGGAATAGTCAAAATTGAAGATTCAATACAAAAGATGTTTAAAATCCTAAGAAAAAGAAAGTGTATAACATAACTAGAAAAGAAAAAAAACCTACAAAATTAGTATGGTTTTTCTTTGAAAGCATTCTGACAAGTAACAATTAGAAAACTTAAAAATAATACCAAAATGAAAAGATATAACAAGAGAATAAGTATATGGAATAAATAATTTATGTTATGCATGTTGAGCTAAGGTGGGTTTGATTTTATGATTAACACCATATATTTAAAAAAGACGAAGATTTGATGAAAAAGAATGAATAATAAAAATAAAAATAAAAATAAAAATAATAGGGTTTAGGGTTTACCTTCATTCTAGGACGCTTCTCAGCATTGAGTTTTCTGACTTCATAACGAATGCGTTTGGAAAACAGTCTGCTTTGCCTTTTCTCTTTATATCTCAAAACACTTGCCTCTCTTTGTCCCATTTTCCATCCTTCTCTTCCTTCCAATATTATTTCTTCTTTCTTCAATATTCCCATTTCTGGCACCTTCCACACATTCTTATTATTCCCTTCAATTCCCATCCCATCCATCACATTTCTCTGTATACAACAACAATCTACCATTAATCTGTTGTGTAAAGCATGCATGCCAGAAGCAGAAAAATATTATCAATAAACTCTTTACAATATGACTCCGGATTTGAAAATTAAAATTATTTTGAAGTTTAGTTGGCCTCCTCCAACAATTTCTTATAGGGAGGTGGATAGTTATTAAGAAAATATGTTAATGGGGTTGTGTTAGATTCTAAGATAAAGTAAGGAAGGAAAAATTTTAATGTCACGAGAGATAAATAATAAAGTGTTTAAGCCCATAAATACCTATGAATCATTTCATTTGAACTCACTCAAAGTGGCTTTTGGCAGGAAGTAACAAAAGCAATGTAGCCATGTCATCAAAGGTATTGGAAATAAAATACAATTGACAACTAAGCTTTAAAATCAAGAAATCCGAAAAGATATTTATTTATGTGCATGAAAAATTATTTTCTACTTTTGGAAAGCGTTTGAAAATCTACCCCTTTTTTTATTCCTGGATATATCCCTTTTGTCCCCAAAAGTTTTGGTAATTATAGAATTGGACTGGACCACAGTCCCATCACTGGCTGACGAAGAAATTTCCCCCTAAGAAGCCCCATCACTGAACTCACTATCCCCTTCACTTCTTGCTAGCTATAACCAAAACCCCTTCCATTCCTTAAACTTTCATTATTAAATTAAAATAATAAATAATAATAATAATAATAACTATGCTTAAAATACTAAAGCTCATAGGTTATGTTATAGTATAATAATATTTTACACATATTTCTAACCTTTTCTTTTTTAAGTATATTACATGTTAGGATTAATATCATAAGGGATACTTCAAATAGCAAAACTCACAACTCTAGTACCTAATGACAATGTGAAATAATACAAAAATGTTTTTATTCAAATATAAATACTTTTCAAAATTTCTAAAAACATTTTAAAAGAACCCCATCCTATGTTTATGTTTATGATTTTGGATAGGCACTTATATTAGTACATGTTTAGAAGAAATTTAATCATTAACTCAAATTCAATTCAACGTTTAATTATACATTTTTAAATACAATTTTCATATTGTTAAAATTGAATTTAAATAATTTTTCAAAATAATTTTAAAAATGACAAAAGTAATTTAAACGACTTTAAATTCACTTCGAAACATGTCATTAGTTATTTTTCTGAAAATGTATATTCACGATAAAGCCCAATTTTGATTATTAAAGATATGTTTAGAAGTGAGTTTGAAATTATTAAAAAATCACTTTTAATCGTGAAACAGACATGCTTTTAATCCAATAATAATTACCTTTAATAGCGTAAAACCAAAACATTATACTGATCATTTGGAATGATCAAAGATACGTGATTTTCATATGATTTTAAGATCACACCGTTCTAAATTAATCACCAAACTGACTAAATCTATGGTCTAATCTTCTATATACATTCTCAAACAAACATTAAGGTAATAGATGGGAAAAAGAGAAGAGATCTTACATTAGGAAGAGAATCAGAGCAGAGGTTTGGATCATCACGTAGATCAGGCACAGTCTGAGGTGATTCACCATTGATGAAAAGTGGAGCTTTCTCAGGCCAAGCATTTAATATCCCTTCATAATCAAGCTTCAACCAGAGTTGTTTCCCCATCATCTCCACTTTCTTCTTAATCTTCTTCTTCTTCTTAATCTTCTTCACCCAATCATCCGCCGCCGTACTCGTCACTTCCTCCACCTCCACCTCCTCCTTCTTCTCCACCACTTCCGAATAACAAACCCACTTCTCCTCCACCCCTGTTTGCCTCTCTCTGCTCCTCATCGCCGTTCGTACAAGCGCCGCTTCCTCCGCCAAGTTACGAGACTCTTCCTCCGACGACATGTCGTTTTGGTAACTAGGAAGAAAGCTCTGCAAGCAGCAGCAGCTGCTACTTACGACGTCGTTTTCGAAGATGAACGCGACGTTCTCCTCTCTGTCTTCCACCTGCAGATTCTCCGGATGCAGGGGAAACAGAGTGAGCTGTTTCTGCGGCGTTGGCGGTGGCGGTGGTGGGTGGTGGATCATCGGTGTAATTTTGGGGGAAATTGACTCGAATCGAAGGCTGAGGAATTTGGGTCGTCTTGTTTTGGTTCTGGATTTACGAATTGGGTGTTTGATTAACGAATCGTTCTTGCACATTTCTCTACCTTCAATCAAAAATGGAGAAAAAGAGAAGGAAAAAAAAAATGAATAATAAAAACGAGAAAAAGCGAAGCCAAGGAGGCAATGAGGGTGGGACCCACTTGGGTGCAAAAAGTGAAAGAGAAACTCCATTGAGTCAGCTATCTGATATTAAAAGATGATGTGACGTGTTTGGTCTATTGACACGTGGAGTAAAGGGATTGGGTGAGGGAGTGGATTTTGTGTTGTTATCCAGATTTCCCTGTGGATAGAATGTGAGGGTGTTATTGTAATTTCACTGGTGGGGACAAACTTTGGCTTATTAATACAATCAATATTTCTGCCTCTATGGGTAATAATAGTATTCACAAGATGGTTGCTTTCACTTCCATAGATTAGGGCTTTTGGCTTATCTCTTCCAATTTATGCCCACCCCTTGACTCATTCATCAAAAGGATTTCATAAAATGTAGTGCAAATATTTCATTACTATTACAAGGAAGAATAATAATAATAATAATAATAATAATACATTAGGCATGTCCAAAAAAAAAAATTTCCCTTTCTAGATGCTTCAAACAAGATTGCAATTTTGTACTTTTGCAACAATATTCTATCTTAAATTTGAACTCTCAATTGACAAAATATATGAGCTCTTAGGTTACTTGCTTTTACTATTGCTCAGTTGTTATTAGATGAGATATTTTCTATAAAAATGTGTATATTGATGATGTATGTCTATCACTAGTATACATTCTTTATCAATCATATAAACAAATGGTATGTTGGTAGTAGTATACAAGGAATTAGAATTTTTCATTTGCAAATTATTTTTTCATGTAACAAATTTATAAATATAGATACCTACTTTTCCCATAATAATTTTTTTTCGTTCTATTTTAATTTACATATAATCAAGTCGTAAATCTCAAAGAATATGGTTTACATTTAAAATGTCAATGTGGAAGGAAATATTGAGTTTTTTTTTTTTAATTTTACAAACATTTTGATGGAAATATCGATAAAATTAAAATTTCGATGGATATTTTTGAAAAACTTATAAAAACAAAAAATTCAAAAAATGAATTTAAATTAGTAAATAAATATTTTATGATTTTGAAACAAATTAACATGTCTATGTTATATTTATATTAGTGGTATTTTGATGCTTATTTTTTGTGTTTCATGGATTTGTCTATGATATAATGAAAATATCGATTCACCCCGTCACGTCAATGTCAAACCCATTGCATTGTAAAATTATTGATATGTCAACGAAAAATTTATACCATGATCAGTATACACTTGCATATTTTTATAACTTTTTTTTATTATAATATAATATTAGTTCATTTATTTGTCATTTTATTCTTCCATTGCCTGCATTTGTTACTCGAAAATATGAAAGATTTAAATTTTTTAATAATTTTTTTATGACATAATAGAAATATCAATTCTAATCAATATAAAATCTGTAAAAATATGGAAACACACCTACAAACGTCGAGATATCAACGAAAATTTAATACAATCTTACAACCAATGCCCTGATTTTTACTAAATTAACAAAAATTGGGCTGTCAACCTAGATGGGGGCGAAGCTTCGGCCTAGCCCAATCTCGACCCAAATATTGTATTATATTCAATCCTTTTCTAATAATTTATAATTAATTAATTTGTTCACCGTTGACATTTGTTCCCGATCCATAATACAACGTTAACTCTGCCTTTTTAACTTAGCAAAACCTATCATTTACTAATTTTAGAAAAGTCGACATCAACCAATTTTTTTTTTCTCTTTTTAACTCAATTTAACTATACTGAATGTGCCAATTTATTCGCATGAGATTTTCTGAAAAAATTGTTTCGTAGATTTGAACTTAAGTTGATGCAATTTTGATGCTTGTGTGGTTCGATCTCTAATACTTAATCCTCTGATTCTTTCTCAGTTGAATGTGTACACTTGGTGTATGGAAGTGGACCACGTGAATGTTCTTGAAGTTGGAGTCTTAGAAGAATATTTGTGTTATAAAGAGATTCAGTTTTCAAGTTTTATTCAGCTTTAGAAGTTAGAAGTCTCCCGATCGTTTAGAAAATTCACACTTAAAAGAAAAAAGGGCAACCCAACTTTTATACATATACTTTCTACCTAAAACGTTTTTCATTTCCATATGATTAAAAAAAAAACTGATACAGAGATAAAAACAAAGAGAAGTTATTGAAGGAAATTGCCATGATATGGGCAAGAGAAAAAATATAAATTATTTATAATCTATGTCAACAAAAAATCATTTGTGACATGTAGATTTATTTTCATTTTTACATCTTTTTTCAAAAAAAAAAAAAATAGTTTTATATTTGAATAATTTGTGACCGTGTTATTAATAATAATTTCATGGATGAAACTGATGTTTAGTTAACGATAACAAATCTAAATCTACTATATTTTAAAATAAACAGTAGTTTGAGCATCTTGTGTTTTACTTATACTCATTTTTGTGCAACGTAACTTCTTCCAATCACACACTATTTTTTTAAAAAAGAAAACAACAAAGAAAAAATAGTCACATAAATCTCTAAGGAAAGAATAGAACATGTTGAAAACAAAACACAATATATATATATATATATATATTTTAAAAAGAAAAAAATGCATGATTGACGGGTAAAAGAACAAAGTGGGATTACACAGTTTGAATTATTTTTCTCAAACGTGATAATTGGAGACTCAAATAACATATAATTATATATTCCTCATTTTCTCCCATTAGATTTCACACTGATCACAAACATCCGAGTTCAACCAAATATTACACTTTCACTTTGCCAAAACCCAAGATGTTGGAAGCAAAATAAATTAAACAGGAAAATATACTCTTTTTTTTTCTTTTTTAAATAGAAATAAAAGATATATTAATTATACTAATCTAGAGGTAGCGCTAGCAGCGGGAGCCCTTGCGGCAGTTGAGGGCGCCGGCAGTGACGGTGATAGAGCCGACGAGAGAGGAGGGTCTAGCGCTGAGGCTGTAAGCTCTTGCATAGCTGGAAGCAGAGCCGGCGCCAGACTGGCGGAAATAGGCGCCGTTCAACATCATGTCGCCCTCGGAGCGCCAGTTCCAGTGGCGCCACTCGCTCTCCGGCGCGTCCTCGTGCTTTGTTACCTCCTTCCGGAAGCGGTTGTAGGGCGCCGCAAATCTGTTCCCTTGGCTGTATATCGTCGGCGAAGCACTCCCTCCAATGGCGTACATTTCCCAGTGGGTGTAATCGTTGTTCACTACGTGGAAATACCCATGTCTGCATCTGCATATTTATAATAACATAAACATGGGTTCAATTGAGAATGCGAGTAGTCCAATGAAAATGATGAAACTTTTTAATTTGAAGAGTTGTTTAATCGTGGAGCTCACAAACACAAGAAGTACTAGAATAGAGTTGATAAACAATCCCTCTTCTCAATTTATACTCTTAAACCAAACATTTGCTCATTGTCATGAATTTTGAATTATTTCATTATAAGGATAGTGATCTCTTTACAAAACCCAACGAGGAAGTAGATAAAAGTAAAAATGCTCTGTCATTCTATCATCTTTTTTCTAGAGGTTCAATTTTGCATGAAAAAATACTTGCGCATCTCTAGTTATGCTCATTTTTGTGTAGCACATCGTAAGAGCTCAATCAAAAGTTGTCACATATGACAAACTGTTTTAAGAAAAAAAAAATTATTTATTTTTATTTGTGGTTGAAGGGAATGCATGAAAATGAATGTAACTTGAACTGCTCTCATGTATTACTTTTGAAAAAATAAAACTTGGGTAGGCTGCACCACAGTTTTAAAAAAAAGAAAACATTTTTTTTCTAATTTGTACAAGGGAATGGATTGCATGTGATTAAGCTCACACCTAATAATTGTCATTACTTTTTTGCATGCATGTCAAAATCTCATCAAAATTTGTTGCACATTCACTCAGTGATCAACGACAACCTGAACAATATAAAATCGAGATGGAGAATTAGATACTAAAAACTCACTTGATCGATAATATTCTTGTTATTGTTTGTTGTATCAATTTTTGAAAATGAAAACATTTGTTGACCGCCTCTATTTCTAGTTTTATCAAATTTGTACCTCTAAAATGCATTATAAGTACCTGCAAATAAATATATAACACAAAATTTTGAATTTAGAATTTCAAAAACTTAATTTTCATGTAAAAAAGTTACATTTTTAATTAAAAAATTCAAAAGAGAGAGAAAGAAAAAAAAAAAACAAAATATGATTACCAAACGTGTTTTGTTTTATTTGTTAATAAAAAAAGGAAAGAAAAGAACAAAACAAAAAAACAAGTAGAAAATGTAAATGATGAAAAGAAAAGAAAAGAAAAGAAAAGGAAAGGATTAAGTAGATAATTGAAGTTTTACCTTGGCATTCGCTGAACGAGTCCTTCACCAAAATGGTTAAAAGCAATAGTAACTTGCATATCTTTATCTTGTGTGTAGGAATCACTATGTCCCAACAACATCACTTTATCATGATGTGTCATATAGTTATTGGATATGGTAATAGCTGTGGACCCATGAATCGCATCAATCAACCCATCATTACAATTAGACAAAGAGCAATGGTCGATCCAGATATGTTTTCCTCCAAAGATCGACACTCCATCACCGTCCGATACAGTCCACCAACCAGAGTGCTGTGGGGAGTCCCGTATATTACCATTTCCCCCTCTCTTGCAATCGTGAATGTGGATGCCGTGGATTATGATATTTGTCGCGTAATGGATCGTTATGCATGGCCCACCTGCCACGTGGACGCTGGCCCCACGCCCGTCGATGGTTTTGAATGAGTTCATTACTAGTTCTTGCTTGAGTTGGATCACCATGTCTCGTTTGAAAATGATCCATAACGGTTCGTTTTGAATGACTGCGTGTCGGAGAGTGCCCGGGCGTGGGTTGAGAGGGTCGTCGTCGCCGGCGTCTGTGACTATGTAGAAACGGCCGTTTTTGCCGCCAATGGCGTTTTTGCCGAATCCAATGGCGCAATCGGCCAAGCGTTTACGGTTGGTTTCCCAATTGGGGTCGCATCTCCAGCAATCGTCTATTGGGTTTCCTGTTCCGCAAGAGAAATATCCCAAGTTTCTCCTTGATGCATTTATGCTCCTGCCTTCCAATTTGTTAAAAGAACTTCATACTAAACAATTGCTTTGTTTCAGACAGAAAACCAAAAGCAACTTCAATATAGGAAGTAGGGGTTAACACTCAAACCGACCAAACTCTATCCATTAATTTAAATTTTGATTTTTGTTAAACTGTCGGTTCGGTTCAATCCAGGAAACCCAATTTTTTGGTTTGGCTCATAGATTCAATATATATATATACTAAATTGATCGAATCGAGTATTGGCGGTTCAATTTGGTGTATATATATTTTTTAAACCTATATTCAAAACATAGAAATTAAAAAGTATTATCTCCAAAATTTTAAATACTAATATTTTACTTTGATTTTATTTTAGGTGCTTGTCTTTTAAAAAATACACTCATCTTCCATTTAGTTGTGAGATATTGAATCTTTTGACTTTTAGATATAGAGCGTATGTCAATCCATTAAGTCAAAATAATTTAATATACGGTTACAAAAGAAAAAAGGAGGTTTTTTTTTTTTTTTTTTTTTTTTTTAATATAGACAAATGAACTAAAATATTTACAAATATAACAAATATTTATTGTCTATCTGCAATAAATCGCGATATACTATTATTTGTGTCTATTTGTGTCATAATAGACACAAATAGTAGCTTATCGCGATTTATCGTGGTCTATCACAAATAGACTATGATATTTTGCTATTATTTATAAATATTTTTTAAAAAATTGTCATTTAAAATAATTTTTCAAAGAAAAAAAAAATTTAACGATTGAAATTTTGATGCTAAAACTTGGTTAAAAAAATAAAAAGGAAAAGAAAGATCAAGAAACCAAAATGGTTTATTCTTAAAGTTACATTAGCAAAGTAAATCATTCAAAACTACAAGGATCAAAATGAGAGAAATTGAAATTGAAAGTAATTAAATTAAATAAATCAAAATAGAAGAAGTAAGAAACAAAAATGTATATACCTTTGAACTTCTTGAACAACAAGATGAGGATGTTGATGAAGAGACAAAGGCAATGAGGAATTGGAAGTTGGAGCAGTCATAGTCAAGAAGAAAGAAAGAGATAAAAGAAGCAAGAAAAAGTAAAGAGAAGAAGAAGCCGCCATGAGAGTTCAAAACAAGAAAAAGTTTGAAGAAGAAGAAAGAGTTGTGGGTTTAGGCAAAATGAGAATGATGCAATTATATAGAAATATAAAGCCGATAGTACAGGCGTGATTGTACCATAAATTACATATTGTGGGGTCTCAAACATTATCGTAATTTTAGGTTTTTAAATCCTTCTCTCTTCAAACCACACTCAAGTCAAACTACTTTGACTTTCTCTCTTTACTTTTTTTTTTTTTTTTAAATTCTTTTATTTTTTTTTTTTGCTTATTGCTACAGTAGTAGTGAGAGATATTTTCTACCAGAATTACTTTAGTTGAGAAATTATAATTTGAGATTGTATGTGAAATCGTCACACTATTACTATTAGATAACAATGTGAAACTATCAGCTACATTGTAACGGTAAGAGAAAAGAGAGGGAGGCGAGAGAAAAAAAAAAAAAAAAAGGGGGGAGAGAAAAAAAAAAAAAAAAAGGGGGGAGAGAAAAAAAAAAAAAAAAAGGGGGGAGAGAAAAAAAAAAAAAAAAAGGGGGGAGAGAAAAAAAAAAAAAAAAAGGGGGGAGAGAAAAAAAAAAAAAAAAAGGGGGGAGAGAAAAAAAAAAAAAAAAAGGGGGGAGAGAAAAAAAAAAAAAAAAAGGGGGGAGAGAAAAAAAAAAAAAAAAAGGGGGGAGAGAAAAAAAAAAAAAAAAAGGGGGGAGAGAAAAAAAAAAAAAAAAAGGGGGGAGAGAAAAAAAAAAAATAAAAGAGAAATTATAAAAAAAAAAAGCAAAAAAATAAAAAAGAGCAATACTGTTGTTTTTCTAACACATGTCAATGTTTAATTAGGTGCAATATGGGATGAGTGCAACCCAACTACACCTAAGTTTTTTCTAATAGGAAAAACAAGAATATAAATGCAAAATTGTTACAATTACACAAATTAAGTCTCTTCTCGGTCAAAGAGTACTCTCTAAAAGGTTTTGTATCACTTATATCATCTTCTCCACCCTCAAATTAGAGAATACAAAAAAACAAGATATAAGCTGTTGTTGTTATTGGGTTTGAAATTGAATTTTTTGAACGTGGGACAATTGAATTACTATTGTAATATTTTGTGAAAACCAACATGTCTTTGAAAGTTGAGAGTTTTACGTTTTTATTAACACTTTGGATAAAACTAAATTAGGTCATCCTCTTTTGCCCTTTGGTGACTTTTGAGGGGGATTTAGTGCCATCAATTCGAGAATTTCTGGTTTTGGATTCACACCAAAGGACCAATAATTATTGCAACTGCTTTTGGCTCCTAAAGGTTGTAAGGATTTTAATTAACCCCTCTAAGAATTAATTAATATGAACATCCAAATATTTCCTTTTGGAATTAATATAATTGAGATTTAGGTCAATAAAGTATCAGTAGGCTCATGAAACTTGTAAGTAATATTTTATTGTACTGAAAATGTATAGAAAAATGTCATAGAAAGTAATATAACCGTATAATAAATATCACTGTCTTCTGCTCTAAACTTTTCATGGACATTACAATGACCAACTCTTATATTGATATATTATTCCATAACTATTTTGTTTATTGAATATAGTTTACAAATTTAAAGATTGTGGAGCCTAATCATCAAATGCACTCATTCAAACTTAGTTTCAAGTGAAAGTTTATTTCTTTTGAGAGAAAGAATTCGGTGTTAGATACACACGAGAGTATATTTATTAGCATCATTATGAAGCAAAACTTACTAATACAATTAAAAGTACTTTTGATACAAATTTGACACAAATAAAATGGATTTGGAATCCAATGTTTGAAAACAAAATGATAGAGGTTGTTGACTCAATATCCCACCAATTACGTCTAAGTTTGTTGCAAAAAGGATACTCCCAAATGCCTGTTTTTTCAAACATTTTTGTTTTAACAGAATCATTGCAAAAATGAAAAACCAAACAGATTACCATCCTTTAACTGTGGTAATTTTTAAATTTATTTTTCCGTTAAGGGTGTAAAGATTTGGGCAGTGAATAAAAAAACTTGATCAAATGCTTTGAAAAGGCATCAAAAGAATGGCGTTTAAATTCAGGTGAATTTGAAAAGAAAAATAGGAACAGAACTTAAAGAAAGAAAGCAAAAACATGGATCAAGTAGTGGAGATTAAAAAGAATTGAAAAAATGATCATATGATTATCCCTCTTTGTATTCTCAGAGAATCGTCGAATACATATATATAATATTAAATAACAAAACGATTAATCTCTTCAAATACAATTCAAACCCATCTCATCAAATTAAAAAGGCTTAGAAGGCAAAGAATCCAGCAATGGCTGAAATCCCAGCAACGGCGGCAACCGACACTTTCAGGAAAGAAGCTCCACTGGCCGGAGCATCAGTCGGTGAATCAGTGGGTGCATCAGCAGCAGCTTCCCCATCGCTCACGGGTCCGGCAGCAGGTCCGGTTGGGGAAGGTGGAGATGACACGTCAGCGTCGGATTCGGGGGCTCCAGCGGGGGACTCAGCAGAAGACTCATCGCCGGCAGGGGCGGAAGCAGGGCCACCGGCAGCAGGGGCTTCAGCCTCAGGCGCTCCAGCCTCAGCCTTGGGGGAAGAAGCAGCTCCTTTGGGAGCACCGGCGGCGGTGGGAGTGGCGGCGATTGGGGGGGCGGCGGGAGACTTTGAAGGAGTAGCTGCGGGAGTTTCGGCATCGGAGGTTTCAACGTCAGCAGCCTTAGGTGAGGAAGCAGGGGAGGCGGTGGGAGCCTCGGCGGCGGAGACAATGGCGACGACGGCGGCGAAGAGAAGAGCGAGGAGAAGCAATTGGCGGGCCATTGTTGCTAATTTGGTTAAGAGATAGGGAAACTGAATTGAAAAAGAAAGAGGGAAACGAAAAACAGAGGAAATTATTTATTTAGGATTCTGAAGGTTGCAGAAATCCTCTAATGTATATAGAGAAAGACTGCAAGACCAGAGAATGAGTTTGAAGGAGGGAAGGAGAAGGGTACTTAAAGGGGTGAAGGACGATGGTGGAGGATTCAATCTGAGGTTGAGAGTGATCGGCGGATTTGGCCATTTTAAGTAATAGTCGGCGGCGACCGATTCTTAAGGCCACACCTCAACTGTATTTTGGTTTTGTTCTCTACAATGGCGGGAGAGGAAATAGCAAATGCAGCTGTCTTTTGCAGCCCAGCGTGCCACGTTTTTTTCTATGATTTAATAATAATAATAATAAAATATTGAAAAATCTTAAAATATCATCTTCCTTCTTTACTTCCTTCCTTACTCTATATCCTTACTCTATATTATGTTTAATTTTAATTCTTATACTTTTAATAAATTTTAAATAAATTTTACTTTATTTAATTTTAATTTTTATATTTTTAATAAATTTTAAATTTAATTTTTACTATTTGTTTATAGCAGATTTTCTCTTTATTTTTTATTTTTATTTTTCATTAATATTTACAGTATAAATTTTCAAAATATATTCATAAATTTTGTTTTTTTGCATGAAAATTATTTTGATTATGTAATCAATTTCAATGAAAATTAACTTAGAAAGACTAAATTTAAGATTTATTGAAAGTATAATGATTAAAATTGAACATTTGAAAGTATGAAAATTAAAATTGAACAAATTGCAAAGTACAAAGACCAAAATTGTATTTTAACCTACCGAAAAATTACTATGTGTGCTTCATTTTCAAGTTTTGAAAAGTTACTATTTGAAAAAAATATATTACTTATTTATTTTTGTGTATAAAAAGGTAACTTAAGCTACATCTATTTTAAAAATAGTTGCATTTGACCGTCAAATGTAAATTCTTAGTGCTAGATTTTCTAAAAATAGATTTAAACCATAAATGAAGCAGTTTTTTATTATTTTACATAAGTATATGAAATTTTAAATTAGGAATTTTTTTCAATAAAAATTTATATTCTTTCAAAAACTATTTTTCTAATTTAACATAATAACAGAAAAATACTTCTGGACTAAAATTATTATTTTTATTTATTCTCGAGTGTGTTTGGTTCTAGTTTTTTAGGCCCTATCCTTGTTTTGGTTTTTAATTTTTTAAAATTAAATCTACAAACATTTATTCTACTTCTAAATTTATTGATTTGGTGTACACTTTATTCTAATGTTTTCAAAAATCAAGTCAAGTTTTGAAAATTAAAATGAATAGCTTTTAGAAAGCATGTGCTTTGTTTTTGGAATTTAACTAAGAATTCAATTCTTGCATTTAAGAAATATGCAAAAACATCGTCCAAAACAAAGAGGAAATAGGTTTAATTTTTTTTTTTAAAAAAAATAGAATTATTATCAAATGAAGCATGGTTTTTGTTTTAAGAATATGGACATTTCTCAATGCATTTTTAAAATGTATATTTTTGGCATTCTATTTTTAAAAAAAATGGTTTAATTGGTCGATGAAACAAATTTTGTTTAGTATTTATAATAATTATATGAAAATTTCAATTAAGATCTTTCCTTAAAAAAAAAAAAAAAAAAAAACTCTTCTTTCCAAAATTATTTTTTCTAATTTGAAATAATAAAAAATGTTTAGGAATTTTTTAAATCTGTTCTTAAAACTTTAAAAACTAAAAGGTATATAATTTTAAATTTTAGAGGCTAAACACACTTATTTTCAAAATGGAGGAAGAAGGTAAGTTTTCTAAAAATAATCCATTTATGTGTAATCATAAAATATTTTGCGCATTTAATTTTGAGATTTGAGTTCACATATTGAGGTGTTTGGACATAACATAACACTAGTGCAAATAATTTGGCTTAGAGTGTTAGACATAATAATTAATTTATAATAAATTAATTCAGGTTTGTTATTATTAAGATATTAATTAATTAATTTGAGATTAAGGACAAAAACAAAACCATATGAAAATAGTAAACACTATAGCAAATTGTAAATACGATAGGAAAGAGGGTTTTTAAATAATATTTACTATATTTAATTATAGGATTTTAAATAGTTGTTTACATTACTATTATATTTGGTGCCTCAAATATGGGGTGGGCTATAGTAACCCACTTCACTGATTTAACTAATTTCACTAATTTTAGGTTGGCGCCTCAAACACCCTCGAATATTTTAGAATAAGTTTAAAAGATCTCTCAAATAATTTTGTATTATTTTAAATTAGAAAAACAGTTTTTTTTTTTTTTTTTTTTTTTTTTGTTTTTAAGAAAAGTATCTATTATTATTATATCTTCCCATTTTCTCTCATCTTTCTTATCCATCCTCCACAATTCCCTCCTCTTCCTCACCGCTTCCCTTTCTCTTTCATTGATATTTATTAAAAAACAAAGTGATAAAATTAAATAGAACATCACTGTTATGTTGGAAAATAAATGAATATTGTTTTTGTTAAACCTATGTAGATTGCAATTTAATGGGGATTGGAGATTGGAGATTGGAGATGAATGTAGTTTCAAAATTAAAATCCACTTCGTTTGTGTTAATAAAAGCAATTATTAAAACAGACTTAGAAATCTAAGGGTGTATTTGTGAGGGATAGTTGGAGTAATGATTTTTGAAAAAATACAATTTAGGTACAATTGATTTTATAAATTTGATTTTAAAAAAATCAAATTCATGTTTGGTACCACACTCTTAAAAGTGGTTTTCATATATTTATAATTGATTTGAATTATTATGTTGTATTCCAAAAGTGAATTTGGAGTTATTCAAATACTCAAAATTGTATTTTCTATTTGAGAAATTATTATTTAACTAAATAATTAGAAAAATTATTTTAAATAACAAAGTTGTTGAAAATATTTATAAATAATAGTAAAATAGATAAACTACTATCGGTGTCTTTTATGAGATAACCAGTGAAATTTTGCTATATTTATAAATATTTTAGTTTATTTTTTTATATTTAAAAACAATCCAAATAATTATGATAAATATCTATTTCTATTTATTTTATTGTTAAATTTATATATACATGGTCCATGGTTGATATTTTGAGTAATGTGAATGTTTATAATAGATATTGAAAGAAAATTCAAAACATATTGTTTTATTAATAATTTAATGACTAACAATGCCTGTCATCTTTTATTCCAGTATTTAAAATTAAGAAAAAAATGATTTCACAAATAGCTAACTAACAATATTCTAACAAAAATGAATTAGATAGCCATTTTGGGATTGATTCACAGTCAATCACTTAACAAAAATCCCATATCAACTAATTCCTCCAAAATTAATAAAGTGATTTTTGTAAGAGAAAATGTGATTTTAACCATCTCAAAACTTAAACATACCCTAACTGAGTGAGTTCTTTGCACCATGAAACTTGTCCTCCATAATCAACTTTTGATCCCAAGAACACGTACTTTTTTCTTTTGTTTTTTTTTCAAGTGTCTCAATGCTATTTTGGGTGTCGAGATGCCACTTCCCCATATTTTTAGTTTGATCTATTCATCTTTACCACTTAGGCTCTCTAAAATCTCGATTAAATGCTTTTTTTTCACTATTAATGTTTTAATTTCTCCCATTTGCTCATGTTGCTTGATATCTCCAAAATAATCAAATATCCTCATGAAATAATAATAATAAAAAAAATCAACCATAAAACTAACAAACTAAAAGTATAAAAAGTAGCACATTTTATCTGTATTGTGTATAAAACACCATTTTACCTAGGGGTAATCATTCAAATCACAGAAATCGAACCGAAACCAAATCGAGATCGAAACCGAATCGATAATGCATAGAAATCGAATTTTGCGGTTGGTTTGATTTTTTAAATGTAAAACCATTTTTTTTTTTTGCGGTTCAGCTCGATTTGGGCCATGAAACCAAAACCAAAACCAAAATTGAACCGATTATATTTATTAAATTATATTATTAAAATATAGGTTAAAAAACACTTTTGGTCCCTGAAAAATAAGGAAAGGAAGTGAGAGCGAGAGGGAGAACGACAGCGAGAGAAAGCTAGAGCGAGAGTACACATGCTATTTTATCGTAAACATCCTCTATCCTTGCTCTCTCTTGCTCGCACTTATTTTGAATTATAGGAAACAAAAAAGAGAAGGGAAAAAAACAAATAAATTGCAAAACCGAACCGAACCGAACCAAACCCCATATATGCAGTTCGGTTCGGTGTGGTTCGAGCCAAACATACTGTTCGGTCCGGTTCCTGTATAAAAGAATTTCAAAATTTGCAGCTCGGTTCGGTTTGGGCCCAAACCGAACCGTGAACACCCCTAATTCTACCTCCAAATAAATCCAAATAAGTTAGCTTTAGTTTTTATTCTGCTTCTTTTATATTGTAATATTTACAATAAAGATTCAAAGGAAATTGCTCCTTTTTTAGGTTAGATTTGTCCTATCCCCTTTTAAAAATGGTATTTTGTGTTGTATACTCATCCAATAGTAATTTTATAGATTCAAACTATTTTTAATTATAAGAATGGAGAATCGAACCTTCAACTTTTAGAAATCATATCAATTATCGTTGAACTAAGTTCACTTTAATACTACTTAATGTTTACTAATTGATATTATAATTAGTTAATATGATTGACGACTTTGATCATATTTTTTTCTTTAGTTCTACATTAAGAAGGATGATTTGAAACTCAATCTTTTGATGGATATCTATATGTTTATGTTTACATGGATCATTTTAGCCTTTCATATCCATAGTTATGGTTTGTCCAAAACTAAAATGAAATTTGAATCTCATCTAGGCAGGTGGACTATAAATTAAGATTAAAAAGATTAAAAATGATAAAAATATAATTTAACCTATAAACAGGATTATTGGACAATCATGCATTTCTTTTTATATATCTTATGCTTTATCATTAATATTATTATTTTGTTAGATTAAAAATAATTTTGATTCCTTAAACTTTTGCACTTATTTTATTTGTGTATCTATTATTTCAAATACTTTGTTTTATTTGAACTTTGCATGGAGACCTATTTTAATTTCTATCACTTCGGTTATGTATTGTATTTATTGAAAGAAAATATTGCATGACATGGTATTTGTGGTCACATATGTTGCATTTTATGTCATGTGAATAAAATCTGATATTAATAGATGACCTAAAATGTTTGTTTGACTAAAACATCCAAATTTAATGGCAAAAACTACAATGAGAATTTATGAACTTTGGAACAAAATATTTAAAATATAAAACTCAAAACTTTGAGCATTTGAATATAGTATATATGACAATAAGGGATGCCATTGTTATTTTTTGATAGGTTTTGGTGAAGAACAGATATGTATCATTATCCTTAGTGGGTCTTTGTGAGTAAACATATGCCCTTATTCCACTTGGCATTGCCAATGAGATGAAAGACACAAAAGCAAAAAGATTTAATTAGGGACCTTACAAGATTACTCTTTATAAATCTATTTATCTTATCCATAAGAATGTTTTTCAACAACTACAAACCTCTAAGCAATATAGAATTGGGCAAATTTCCCCAAGTTTTTTAAAAAATAAAAATACTTTGATGGGAAGTTTAGTAACTCAGGTCACTTAGGCTCCCTCTTCTTTTCATAACTATTTGTGTTTTAGTTTTTAGTTTTGAAAATTAAGCTTGTTTTACCGCATTTTCTTTTCTATGATTTTTTTTTTCTAATATTCAAATTATTAGTTAAATTTAATTTTTTTTTCAAAAATAGTTACTGTAATAAGTAAATAAGTGTTTATATTGGCTCAATTTTCAAAAACTTTCTTGGCTTATCAACTACTTCCGATCATTATTCTTAACAATTAAATTTAAATTCTTGTGCAGCTTTCGTTAATTTCTGTGCTGAATCCATTTTTTTTTTTTTTTGGTTAGGTTTTGGAAGACTTCAATATTCAATTTTCTGCCAATGCTAGAGAAAAATGAGTTAAAGTTGCAAAGTTATGCCAATTTCTCAAAATAATATATTATTTAGATAGATTATGCAATACTAATTCTTGGTACAAATATACTAACCAACAAAAAGAAACATGGAATACTGATTTCGCACACAGACAAAATTAACCTATTAGGGGCTGTTTGATAATCCAACTTGAGTTGGATTGGGTGAGTTTTTTAAATGAAAACCACGTTTGTTTGACAATAAAAGAAAAATTGTGGGTTTAATAACCCACTGTTTTACCTACCATTTTACTGACACAAATTTCTAGGCGTTTTAATTATCTCCAACCCCCGTAATTATTCTCGCTCTTGCTCTCGCTTCCTTTCCTTACTCATAATCATTCTATCTCTCTCGCTCTCTCTCACACTCTCGCTCTCGTTTCTTTTCCTCACTCACTATCAGTTTATCTCTCTCGCTCTCTCTCACACTCACACTCTGACTCTTACTCACTAGAGTTGGTCGCATATGAATTTTGACTCTTCATGTCAGAGAAGAAGCTAAAGAAGAAGTCGGAGAAGAAGGAAAAAAAAAACAAGAGGAGTTGAAGAAGGAAAAGGAGGAAAAGAAGAAAACGCAGGAGAAGAAGAGAAGAAAAAAAGAAGAAGAAAGGCATAAAGATGGAATCACGAAGAAGAGAAAAACAAAAAAAAAAAAAAAAAAAAAAGAAAAAAATTTATTCCTTTTTGGTTTTTCTAATACATCTATAACTATCTTTTATTTTGAAAGTTCAGGACCAAATCATTACTTTTACCAAAGTTTGGAGACCAATAATGATTTTTAACCAAAAAAAAAAAAAAAATCNGTTTAAAAAAACTGCACTAGATACCTACATACAGTGTTTCTAACTCAACTCAATTCTAACTTAACTCAACACCAAAAACATACATTTCACTCAACCCAACTCTACACTCAACAATCTAACCCCCCATATAATTATTACCAACTCAACTTTGTCCGATAAACGCGCTGGTAATGAAAAGGTAATTTAAAAAAGAATCAAAATCTTATTTCATTTGCTTCAACAACATGAACTTAGAAGTATTATACAATAAGTTTATCTCAGTATAAATGGGTATTGGATCAGAAGCAACAAAAATGGGAGTGATCGTAATCGAACAAACCACTCAAGGCAATGAATTCTCTCAAAAGTTCATGCAATCCAATACTTAGGCAAGAAAACCTGATGCTTTGTTATCTGCATGAAATGAACATAATCCAATTTTCAAGGAGCTCTATCAAATGGCTGTGTATCATTGTAACAAACATCCCAGACAGCTTCCATGGCATCTTTTGCAGCAGCTTCTGAGCAGTAAGGATTAGCAATCACTGATTTCATCACTCTTCTTCTCACACACTCCTTCAGAAATTTTTATAGAAAAAGAAAAGAGTCAATGGAAATCAATCGAAAAGAGCTCAACAGAATGTACTTCTTCTAATGTTCATGGATGAAGAAGAAAAGAAAAATGAGAGAGCAGGGGAGCAGGGTAATAATATTGTTGGAAGAAGGAATAAGAAATGCTGATTTGAATCTCATCACAAATCTAATGGTTAGGTCACTAGTGCATCGCCCTTGTTGATTATATCCTCTCCTACATTAACCAAGACGACCTACAATAGCTCCCCCAATTGCACCCACTAATTTCAGGGTTGTATAAACCTAGATTTCCTCCAAATATTAGCCAGCAAGGAAAAACAGAAATGAACCTGATACACATGGCTTCAAGATAAGTCTTACTAAAATGTTGTGCTAATATTGTGTTTCTTTCATGAAGAACTTCAATTCTGTTTCCTATCCAAAAAAAAAAGGATAAAATGGACTTTTATTCTCATTGCTCATATTTAAGCTAAAGCTAAGGGCCAAGGGAAAAGCAAATACTTGAGCACATAAATATCATTGAATGAGCCGAAAGTTTGCTGAAACATTTATACAATTGTATTCATTGCCAAGAACAGATTCAAGTTAGCATGAGCGTACACACAGATTTTAAGTTCTACCATGAGAAAAGTTCTTTAATGTACACAAAAACCTGAGAAATGTAACCGCGTAACTTATCTATCAGCAGAGTGCAAAGAAATTATCTCATGTCAAAACCCAAAAAGTACAAAAGAAAAATGTACAACTTTCAGGTGATTCGTGTTCATTAGTCCTTCCACCGAGAATACATTTACTACTACTCTAAGCATACTTCATGGATGTTGTTCAACTATATAAGCAAGAGGCTATGAACAGTCTCAAAGAACTCAAATTAGAAATATCATGGGCTAGAAACTTGCTCATTTTTAGATGCCAACAAGAGGGAAGACTATAATGTTCTTTCCAAAAAGGAAGTAACAGAAAATCATACTTGCTCATGGCCTCGTAATTTCATGAAACCTCGCAATAGTTCTCGTTTATAGTGGCAATCACCACTTAAATGTCCAGCACGAATCTAGATTCCAAATATATATGTTAGAAAAGCCCCAGAATAAGAGGCCAAAACAAAAGAATGCATGCCTCTGGAAAATGAAACTCAACCTGGGAAAGAAACTGGCTAATTGCAAATGCATACCTCACTGCAAGCATGATGAGCACAATTAGCCCAATCCAAGTTTGCCGCACGACAATCATCAAAAGCATGAATAAGCTCATGTATTACTACTTGGTTCACCTCATCTTGAATGTTCATGTGATTACTACACACCATTATCTACAAGCAAAAAGACAGGACACAACAAAGAAATCAGTCTTCAACAGTCTCATCCTCTCAATTCCTTTCGAACGCTGAAATTTTTGTTTAGTCAGTCTCAGTGAAAATGTAAAAATCCAAATATTCATTTAAAACCATATGCAGGAACAAAGAGAGGAAAGTAAAATGAGAGTTACCCCTTCACCACGAACATAACCACCACTGATCTGCTTATCGCAAGTAACAGCCTTAACAAACCTATCCCCAATCCCACATCCAGATTTCTCCAAATGCTCCATCAAGAATTTCACCATCGGATCTGAGAGACGCAGAAATAGATTCAGTGACCCATGAGAAAAGGAAAGGAAGTTCTAATTTTCTAATTATCAGCAAATTATCGAAAGTCGTAAAACCCTAAACCCTAAATTTGTGGGGGTGTCCCAAATTTTGAGGAGACGAATGAACAGTGGAAACAATTTAGTTTGTATTTCATACTTCGAAAACTTCTTCGAATCATATCCTCACATTCCTCCTTAGTCCGGCCACCGTTGACGGCAGAATACGAGCGATTTGATCCAGGTTCCGGGGTGGATTCTTCTGCCATGTTTTAGTCTCTGGTTTCGATTCCTTGGCGGTCGCCGCAAGCAGCCTATCCACAAGTGGGTAACGGATTTCGGTCCAGAATCCGGGTCGAACGGTTCCAATTTATCGGGTTTTCACTGATCCAAATCGAACTATATTTCTTTTTTGAAACAATCCGAATCGAACTTAAACTATTGCAAAATTCTAGCCAATTTAATTGCAATTAAATTGGTTGAAAGTTAAAATAAACTAATATTTATAGGAATTGAAATTTGTTAACTTAATTTAAGTTTTAGAAAATGAAATTGGTTTATAGAAAATTTTCCGATAGATTTTAAGTTGTTTTTTGTTAAAAGAAACATGAGACCAAAAAATCTAACTAAATAACCTAGGAGAGAAAAAATTTGGAATTAATTTAAGCTTAATAAAAATAAAGGAAAAAAAAAAACCTACCAAGATTTCTCGCGATTTCATAACTTTACAAGAAATCTTCTAATAACCTTTAAATTTTTTCTTTTATTTTTATAATTTAGACTAAACATCTAAATAACTTAAACTTAGAGAGAGAAAAATTAGAATTAATTTAAGTTAAAAAAAAAAAAGTCTACTTAGGGAAAATCTTCTAATAGGTTTTAAGCTGTGTGTATTTTTTTTTTTAATTTAGATTAAAAATCTAACTAACTAACTTAAACTTAGTGAGAGAAAAAAATTGGAAATAATATAAGTCTAAAAAGGTTTTT
>QLSR01000160.1:221543-243591 GCA_031780015.1 Citrullus colocynthis
TTTTTTTTTTTTTTTTTTTTTAGTTTAGACTAAAAAATCTAACTAGCTTAAATATAGGAGAGAAAAAAATTGAAATTAATTTAAGTTTAAAAATAAAGGAAAAATAACCTACTGAACGATTTCCTGTGTAAGCAATTTGCAGGAATAAAAAAAAATTTAATTAAATAACCTAAATTTAGGAGAGAAAGAAACTAGAATTAATTCAAGTTAAAAAAAAAAAAAAAAAATCTAGAAGATTTTCTCGCAAGCAACTTTGTGAGAAATCTTCTCATAAGTTTTAAATTTTTTTTCCTTTAATTTAAACTAAAATATCTAACTAGATAACAAGAGAAAAAAAATTAGAATTAATTTAACTAGTAAAAAAAAACCTACTAGAAGATTTTCTATACGCAACTTTACGTGAAATCTTCTAGTAGGGTTTAAGTTTTTTTATCCAATTCTAATTCCAATTTTTAAAGTTTAGTTTTTTAACCAATTTCAATTTATTTATTTATTCTTTTTACCCAATTCCATTTCCAATTTCAATTTTTTCCAGCTAGTTTAAGTTTTTGTAGTCAATATCATTTTTTCCACTTAAACCAATTTCATTTTTTAAAACTAAACCTAGTTAATTTAAATTATTCAGTTTCAATTTCTATAAGCGTTAGTTTATTTTTCTTTCCACCAATTTAATTGCAATTAAACTTACAGAGAGTTTTCATAGGTGATAGTTAAAGTTTTTTTTTTAAAAAAAAAATTATTTACCATTCAATTACGAAAAATCTCAACGAAACTTTTTTTTCCAATTTTTTATTTAAATATTACAATAAATCTATAACAAATATTTGGTGAACTTGCCAAAAACAGGAAGACAAACAAAATAGAAAAGAAAAAACTAAAGTTTAAGTTTTAAAATTGAAGTTGATAATGAAAAGTTGTGATTGATAAATGTGAAATTTGAGACACTTGAATGAATGATAAAATTGTATTTTTCTCACATGGGTCCTTCCACTTAAAATCTTAAAAAGTAAGAAAAATGTTAGAAAAAGAAGTTTTTGAAAAAATTTATTTTTGTCTCCAAAAATTTTTAGGTCAGAAATAACAATTTTCTTTTTTTTGATATTTTTTGTTGCAATTTTTAATTTACCAATTTCTTTTTAATAATTTGGCCCTACTTTTATCATAGGAGCAAAGCTATTAAGGTGGTGAAGTCATAAACTTAGAATGAGACACGAATCAGAGCGCAACAAGCTTAAAGTGGAGTTGTACCATCATAATATTTTGGAGATGGAGTGGGAATAGTATAAGCGGAGAAGAGTTGCATCACAATGATATTTGGAGATGGAGCGGCGCGGGTTGCACCATAAAGATATCTTGGAGATGGAGAGAAAGGAGCTGCACCATAATGATATTTTAGAGATGGAGCGGAGCAAAGCTGCACCATAATGATATCTTGGAGATGGAGCAGAGCAGAGCTTCACCACCATAATAACGATATTTTGGAGATGGAGCATAGCGAAGTGAAGCTGCACCGCTATGATGACATTTTGGGAAATGAGGTGGAGAAGACTTGACCTCACATATGAGGCGGAGAAGACTTGACCTACACATGAGGCGAGGCAATACGCCCCATGTTCCTTGCTGCTCTGGAGGTTATAAGGCACGTTGGGTATAGATTGGTGTGCTAATACGCCCCGTGTTCATAGGCATGCGCAACTCCGATGGAGGTTGTAGGGTACGTCGGGTATGAATTGGCACTACGCCAATACGACCCGTGTTCCTTGTTGAATTGGAGGTCGTAGGGTATGTTGGGTATAGATTGACACTACGTCAGTATGCCCTATGATTCTTGCTGCACTGAAGGTCGTAGGGCACATTGGGATAGATTGGCACTAGTTCAATACACTTAGGTATAGATTGGCACTAGCCCCACGCCCTATGTTCACTGCCATGTGCAACTCCGATGGAGGTTATATTGACGTCAATACGTCATCCACTCTTAGATGTGTTAAACATCATTGCAGATATATTACCGATATGTAGTGAACATCCAATAGACATATAGCAGATATGTAGTAGATATGTACGTCAACGCGTCACACGCTACTTTTCAGGCGACAATGCGTGCAATCATCGAACTTAGAGATGGAGAAGTAGCGGCACAACCATCAAACTTGGAGGTAGAGAAACAACAAAAAAGTATGAGACTTGAGTTGCACCAACATTTCAGAGGATTAGCGGAGTTGCACCAACATTTTGGAGAAGAAGCAAAGCTATCCAACATTTTAGAGGAAGAGCAGAAATGCACCAACATTTCGGAGTAGGAGCGAAGCTGCACCAACATTTTGAAGATGGCGTGAAGCGTGTAAAGAACAATGTTGTTATGTCCCTTGTTAAATCTTTTTGCTCTTGTGTATTTCATCCTCATTGGCAATGCCAAGTGGAATGAAGGCATATGCTTATTCACAAAAGACTAAGGATAATGATACATATTTGTTCTTCGCCAAAACCGATTAAAAAAAAGTAACAATGATATCCCTTATTGGTCATATCATTAAAGATGGATATTCACCTAAAATATTCTAACCTTTTCAAAATCAAAACCCAATAAGGGAAAAAGAAAAAAAAAAAAAAACAAATTTCTTACCTGAACAATCTTATAGATAATATTTGGCTTCTAAGTTGAAATCATATGATTTAAGGTTAAAAAATCGAATTTATATTAGGTGAGTTTGTTTATCCCATTTTTGTTTCATTATGTTACGGTAATCTTTGATTTTCAATAAGTTTTCTTATTGTTCCACAAATCTTTGATTTTCAATAAGTTTTCTTATTGTTCCACAAATTTCTTGGAGTCCATTTATGGTCATCAGTCTTACACTTAGTCCAAGATTAATTTGTGGCTATTAAATCTTTTACTTTGTCTAAGGCCAATTTGTGACCATTAGATCTTTCATATTGATCAAGAAAAATTGGAAGCCATTAGATTTGCTTGATGACCAAGTTTTTTCGAATTATAAATAGGTGCCGATCCATGGTTACAAAACCATCTCAAAATCTCAAACCAAGTGAGCAAAGTATGAAATAAAATAGACAGACTTTCTTCTTGTAAGAGAGTTTGTCATTCCTCTATAAGATAAAGTTTGTAACTTTTATTTTATATAGAGGAATTATTCTATCCTTACCTGTAGTTTTTAGCCTAATATGTTTACAAGTTCCCCAAATAAAACCAATGTGTATTATTCTCTCTCGTCTTCTTTTAATTATTATGCTCCATCTATTTTAGTTGCAATTTTGCTCTTTTGGATCATAATTCTTTTTATAACGCATTATTGGTTCATAAACTCTTCTTGTTGTAAACATAATCATCTAATGTTACACAAATACAACTCATGCAACTTATATTCTATTCGACATACTAATTCTTTTTTTCAAATCACAAACTCAAAATTTAAAATAATCACGAGGCTCAAGTTTTTATATATAATTTGTTCCTACACGGTAGTTAAAAGACAAAATATATAAACTTAATTAAATTTTTAATTTCATCAAATAGAAGCTTTAACTTAGCTAATTACAACATGTTGTTCTTGATTATGTCGTTTAAAATTATGAGTCCAACCAATTTCTAATTGAGAGAGCGATGAAATGCAAATTTGTGTCACTTTTGCATTTGGAGAGAATTTGTCGGTTTGTCATGAAAAAATTTCTATATAATTTTTTGAAGTGTATATTTTAAATGCTCAAAGTTTTGAGTTTTATATTTTAAATATTTTGTTCCAAAGTTCATAAATTCTCATTGTAGTTTTTGCCATAAAATTTGGATGTTTTAGTCAAACAAACATTTTAGGTCATCTATTGATATCAGATTTGATTCACATGACATAAAATGCAACATATGTGACCACAAATACCATGTCATGCAATATTTTCTTTTAATAAATACAATGCATAACCAAAGTGATAGAAATTAAAATAGGTCTCCATGCAAAGTTCAAATAAAACAAAGTATTTGAAATAATAGATACACAAATAAAATAAGTGTAAAAGTTTAAGGAATCAAAATTATTTTTAATCGAACAAAATAATAATATTAATGATAAAGCATAAGATATATAAAAAGAAATGCATGATTGTCCAACAATCCTGTTTATAGGTTAAATTACATGTCTATCCTTTTTAATCTTAATTTATAGTCCACTGCCTAGATGAGATTCAGATTTCATTTTAGTTAAATTTTTTTTTTTTTAGATTGGATGAAAATTGGACAAATCATAAACTATGGAGACAAAGGCTAAAATGATCCAAGTAAACATAGTTCAATGGACACATATCCATCAAAAGATTGAGTTTCCAATCATTCTTCTTATTGTCGAACTAAAAAGAAAGAAAGATATGATCATTTATAGAAGTAGTCACTCATATTAACCAATCATAATATCATTCAATAAACATTAAGTGTGTTAAAGTGAGCCTAGTCCGACAATAATTGACATGATTTTTCTTCCTAAAAGTTGAATGTTCGATTTTTCATTTTTATAATTAAAAATAGTTTGAACCTATAAAATTACTATTGGAGGAGTATACGATGCAAAATACTATTTTCAAAAGTAGATAGTTTAAGTGTTTGCATAAATCAAAATAAATCAAAAGTAATCTAGAAAATGACTGACCAAAGAAAGTGCTTTATCCTAAGAATGAACCCCATTTCTAATGCCCATTACCAATCATTAATTTGTAAACACACCATTTTTGTAAGAAAATCTGTAAATCAAATTCCAGCATTAGAAAATTGGCGCCAGATTTGAGTTGGGTTTTGGGTATCTACATCAAAATTTGGAGATACCCATTTCCATGTCCATGAAGCTCGCTATTTTTACCTTTTCCAATCAAAATGAGATCATATCTCTGATAATTCTTACTTTTTAGCTTTATTAATACAGTGATTATGGTTTTTGAGCTCCGAATAATCGAGATATAGAAAGAAATAATCTGATTTTTTCGTGTAGAACTGAGCATAGAGTGGATCGCCAGATTTAACATAATGCACAGATGCGCTTTGTTTCTCACGAAACGTGTATGGCAACTCCGCCCCTTTGAGCCTTTTCAATCTCCCAATTTCTCTTTATATTCTATTTCTTCCTTCTCCCTTGCAATTCTCTCCACCTCTCCTTCCCCTTTTCTTTCTTCTTTTCTCCATTCTCTCTCTCCTTCTTCTTCCATGGCCCCCGGAATCGAGCCTCTACAGCGTTCTACCAATGGGGGCTCTGTTAAGCCCGATTCCCGTTTATCCGATGATGGGGTTTCTCACAAATCCAAAGTTACCGTCATTGGAAGTGGCAATTGGGGTAGTGTGGCAGCCAAACTCATCGCCTCTAATGCCGCTAGGCTCACCTCTTTCCATGGTATTGTACTATTTTCTTCAACTTCTTCTGAAATCTTGGATTTGTTTTGTCATTGTTGCTGGATTTCGAATTTCCCCTTTTTGTATAATGAGTTATCCGTTTTTGAGTGTTGGGTTTTTTCCCTGTTGGATTCCAGATGAGGTTAGAATGTGGGTGTATGAGGAGACTCTGCCTACTGGTGAGAAGTTAACTGATGTTATCAATCTCAACAATGTAATCTTCTGTTGATTTATTAAGACCCTTTTCCATTTTTAGGAAATTTAGAGCGTTTCAGATTAGTGATTCTTGAATGTTTATTAATAGGAGAATGTTAAGTATCTCCCTGGTATAAAGCTTGGCAAGAATGTTATAGCAGACCCGGACCTTGAAAATGCAGGTATTCAATACAAGTCCTGATTTTGTTGATCTCATTCAAATCTTTCTGAGTTAACATGGTGAATCTGCCATGAATTGTTGCGACTCTAATGGGTTGAAATCTCAGTGAAGCATGCTAATATGTTGGTGTTCGTGACTCCCCATCAATTTGTGGAGGGGATATGTAAGAGACTGGTTGGAAAGATAAGGGGAGATGTGGAAGCTATTTCCCTCATTAAAGGAATGGAGGTGAAGAAGGAAGGTCCATGCATGATTTCTTCCCTCATCTCCCAGGAATTGGGGATCAATTGTTGTGTTCTTATGGGGGCCAACATAGCAAACGAGGTGCTAATACAAATTGTTTTCTAATTTTCTAGTTCTGAAAATTGTGTTTAATTCTGTTTTCTTTGTTCTTAAAAAAGTACTATTGCAGACACAAGTATTTGAGAACTGTGTTTTTTAGATTTCAAGTTTTGGTCAGAATTTCAAAAACACTCTTGAAATTACCTTGGAACAAATAAAACTGTCGGTAAACAAATATAATTTCCAGAATAGAAAACTAAAAACTTGTCCTGTTCTTCACTAAGTTCAATTGCTTTTAAAGTTTTCAGTCATTTTTTTGTTCAGGTTTATTTTAAGATTGTTGAACTGTGCACTACATGCAGATTGCTGTAGAGAAATTTAGTGAAGCAACAGTGGGATACAGGGAGAACATGAGAGAGGTAGCTGAAAAATGGGTTCAACTTTTCAGCACTCCCTATTTTGTTCTTACACCTGTAAGTAACAGTTCATGATCTTATGCAATATTATTTAAGCAATTGCTTCCATCTCAATTATGAATAATTTGGTACTGCTCACTGCTGATATATCACTTAGAAATTATGTATAAAACTAGGTTTTATCCTATTTTGGTTCTTAAATTTTGTAATTATTTTATTTTAGTCCCTAAACATGCAAGTGTTCTGTTCAATCCTTCCCCTTCTAAGTTTTATGTTTTTGTCTTTAAACTAAAAGTCATTTTAGTCTTTAAGATATTTTTGTGTTAATCATTTTACTAGAACCCAAATCTATTTGGAAACCTGATATATAGCTTGCTATACTTGACTTCAAATACTTGTTTTTAGATATCTTTTAAATAGACATATAAATAAAAGTTATGCTTATGTCAAGTTTTTATTAGAAAAAATTACGAGAAGAACTGAAATGGTTTTTAGGGTGAAGTTTATGGATCACAACTTGATTTGAGTAGGACTGTTAAACTTTCTTGCAAAATAATGAAAGAAAAAGTGCACCTCATTTCCTTGCAAGTAATAGAATCACATAGTAGCTGTATCTTAAATTGAATAGTGAAAGGCTTCTTGTTACCCTGCTAATTGTGAAATATTGTAAGGTCCAAGATGTTGAAGGAGTTGAAATGTGTGGAACTCTTAAAAATGTTGTGGCATTAGCAGCAGGTTAATCATAAACCTTCCATCATTTTTGGCTTCACTTTTTCTGCTTATAATGAGCAACAAACTTAAAAAATATTTGATATGACAGGCTTTGTTGATGGTTTGGAGATGGGAAATAACACGAAGGTAAAGAAATTAGTCCTTATAATTAAAAAGGTAACTCACTTTTTCATTATATCTTAACTATTTTCATTTGATTGGCTAGGCTGCAATAATGAGAATTGGTCTGAGGGAGATGAGGATGATTTCCAAACTTCTTTTTTCATCTGTCAAGGACAGTACTTTCTTTGAGAGTTGTGGAGTAGCCGACCTGATTACAACATGCTGTAAGTATACATTCTTCATTCTCTTTACTCTCTCTCTTGTCTCACTCAGTAGAACTCATGTGTTTTTGGCAGTGGGAGGAAGAAACAGGAAGGTGGCAGCAGCTTTTGCTATGAATGGAGGGAAAAGGTTAATATTGCTATTCTGAAACTTGGATTTTCAATATGGATGCCATGTGTCAGCATCGCTATATATGATTTTGCCTCTTATGTAGGTCCTTTGATGAACTTGAAGCAGAGATGCTGCAGGGCCAAAAATTGCAGGTTTTTATTTCACATTGACATTATTGACTAAAAGCATCCTTAAATGAACCATGGCTGATTTTGCATATTCATTTAGGTAATTTTAGAAGGAAAAAAAGATGTAATAGGACGAAAAGGGAAGAAGGATGCTTGTTTCTTTCTTGCTAAAACACTCTCCAATTCCCTGATAAACAAATTCCTAGGATCCATTTCTGGTTTTATAAGAACAAGCGCGTTAGAACTGAAAAAAACCAACTTCCACTTTATTGTGTTCATTCTGAAACTAATGGCGCAGGAATGCCATGATAAACATTCTAGTTACAGTATCCTAACAGCTAATGCTACATTTTAAAGGGTGTCTCCACTGCAAAGGAGATGTACGAGGTTTTGAACCACCGTGGGTGGCTGGAGCTGTTTCCATTGTTTGCATCAGTCCACGAGATCTGTATCGGACATCTTTCACCATCAGCCATCGTCGAATATAGCGAGCGCAAACCCAACTTCTCTGTTATTGATGGCCATGCTCAGTAATTTTAACACGACTTGCTCACCTATTCCAGATGGTAGTGTGTTCATGCAGTTAGTAGCATCGTTTCTGTATATTGAAGAAAGAAATTGAGAAAGTGGTCAATGTCAGACTGAAATTTGCTTCATCTTTAGAAGTACAACAACGATTGGCAAGTTGGTTGCAGCATGGTGAGAGATTGAAGTTGTTTCCTGAGGCAGCTGAGATTCTCAAAACTTGTCACTTTTTAACAGTTTCAAATGTCCAAACGAATCTCCTATTTTGTTGGAAGATAAGATTGGTTAGTGTTGTGTAACTCTAGGCTGTCATATAGAAACATATCATAAAATCCAACTCTGTAAGTTTCTCTCTTAATGGAAATTGACGTTAATTGTTATATGCCTTATCAAACTTCTTTTCTGATTCCCTCTCCCACCTCTAGAAATATGATAAAGCAGTTTATTAAGATTGTTATTCCAGATATATTGGGCTCTTTGTAAATGATGTCAAGTTCCTCAACTCAACTGAAATTGAGATACCAAGTTCATTTTAGAATACAAGGACTGTTTAAATATGATATCTTTGAGTTGCTCTTGAGAAGGATCAGCTCTTCTAAATAACTATAAAGATCCATTTTAGATGATCTGAACTATATGATTTCATTATCCACCTTTTCTCGAAAGCTATTCAATTTGATCCTAAGCAGCTCAAAACTAGGCACAATATGCAATGTAACAAAGCTCTAAGGATACTGATTTTGTTGGACCATTCAATATTGGTACTGAAAGGGGAAAGAAGAATGGTGTGATGGAAACAAGATCAAACAAGACACTATATCCTTTTTCTCATTTCACAATAGTTAATTTAAAACTTCCAAAAGGGTAAACTACACATCTGAAGGATCATAAATTATACATAGAACAGAAAAAGAAAAAGAAAAAAAAGAACTTGTGAAATTCTTACAATCCCATTCCTGTTCCTTGAAACAACTTTGCTATACCCATCAATTATCCAGTGTGTATTCTGTCAAGTCGATCGACACTCTTTCTTGCTCGTTCCAACTGGTGATCGACACTTTTTCTAGACTTCTCATGAGAATCAATGCTCCTACGTGACCTTTCTTTATGGTCCACCGACATTCTCACTTTTTCTAATTTATCTGTATTACCATGTTGGTTCTTCATTTTTTCAGGCCTATCAGTGCTTTGCCTTGGTTTTTCACGCCTATCTGTGCTCTTCCTCGAAACTTCGAAAAACTCTACACTCCTTCGAGGTTTCTCAATCTGGTCCGTGCTCTTCCTGGTACTGTACCTCTGGGACGGGGATTTCTCCACTGTTGATATGAACTTCTTCAGGTGCTTGATATACTCAGGATAGAGCTCCAGGTCACAATGGTTTCCTCCTTTAATCCACAGTGGTTCATACTTCTCTTTGCATAGTTCCCAGAGTTGCTTACCATGTGAGCAATCAACCACGTCATCAGAAGTTCCCTGGTAAGAGAGAAAAATGACCAATTAAAACAGTAGTAATTCCTTTTTTTTTAAAAAAAGATTATATAAATTTTCTAAGTTATATTAGGTGCAAGGTGACAAAGTGAAGGACTTAGGAGTAGGAAAAAGATGGATTTGTTTTGTAACTATTTTCAAAGCATTTTTTGTTTATTTAGAACAAAGTTGAGTGAAAACATGATTGGACAATTATATTTCTCTAGAAGTGTCTTCATCTCATTTTCCTTGTTTTCATAAACGAGCACAGGAAAGTCTAGTTTCTTTGGAACAATGATTTCAATATGTACAAGCACATTAGTTTGTCATAATACGAGAACAAAAATATTAAACTATATTGAAACTAATTTTAAGCCATAAGCTAAAGGAAATAAAAGAAAATGTTATAATTAGATATAAAAATAGCTCAACTCTCCCATGTGAACTAAACATATGAGACACGACTAATTTGTATTGTATCAATATAATTTACTATATAAGGTAAGATAACTATGGAAATATGTAACAGGGTATGCTTACATGGATGATAAGAACAGGGCAATCAACCAGGGGAATTTTGTCAATGTTCTGTAAAAAAAGAAAACAGCAAACATCAGCATGTGAATGATGCATATGAAAATAAATAAATAAATAGGTGTACACAGTACACATTAAGATCATAGTTGAAATAAAAAGGCTTATTTCACCTTATAAATGTCGAACCAATACGAACGCTTGACTGGATACATGACTCTTAAACCAGAAAGTATTGGACTATGAAGAATTACAGCTCTTAAGAGGGGCAGCCGAGCTGCAAGATCCAAAGTGGGGCCACTTCCAACTGATTGACCATACAGAATGATATCTTCCTGTTTAATACCATAACTTTCTTCAAGACATTTGTATACAGCTTCGATATCTGCATATGTATTGTGCTCAGTAGGCTGCAATGTAGAAGAGCCATTGAATATTGGATTAGAATCCATACTAACATCACAAACAATCTCAATTCAATCAAAATCTCTTATGTCCAACACACCTTTCCAGATGATTGGCCATACCCTGAATAGTCATATCTGCACAAATTGGCAAACTTATTAGGATTCTAAAACTTTTTTCTTAAAGTAATCAACTCGTTTCATACATGAGTCATGAGCAATTGAAGCACTGTAAGTACTGATTTAGAAAAGAGAATGATCACAAATTTCGCAAACCAATTCAGTTGTAAACATATCTGGTGGCTCCTTTCCCCATTCCATTCCCGAGGAAAAGAAACTCATTAGTTTATTTAATTTTTAGTTAACATACCTATTCCAATATGCACCATTTTGCAGAATGTCCAAAATCAAAAGTTGAAAACCCACCTATGATTTCTGATGAGAAGGGAAAGCCTGGACCCTGGAAAGAACAATTATTCCTAGAGTATTATGAGTAAACAACATGTCATTATGTTTTCTGTGTCACAGCCGCGACATAATATACTGCTGCATATTCTCACCTATAACGAAGATTAATTGATTCTTTTTATATCCATGAGTGTCTGGGCCAACTTACATGCGCCTCAACTAATCTCACAGAACAACCCATCTGACCCTATAACATTTGGATGTCAAAGAAACTCGTAGTATATTAATTCCTATGTAAGTGACCACCATAAATTGAACCCATGACCTTAGCGAAGATTAATTGATTATGCACCAGAAATGAGATTTACTGTCGAGCAATCTAGAAATGGAAAGCATGATGCAAATAAGGATTCATTAGCTCTTAATATTCTATGAGAAATAGTGACGATAGACATCCCCTCAAACAAAACCCTTATTCAATCGATGAATCATCAGTCTACGAATCAGATCAGATTTCCTGCACCAATTCAATTCAAGAGCCAAATTCTAAGCACCAATAGTTCGGTCGATCACTTAAGAACTGAACGACTATTAAACTGATTAAAATCATCACCCATAAACTTTCTATCAGACACATTCACAGTTAAGTTTCGAGTTCCTAAAGAAATCTGCCGAAATTGAAGAAACAGTAAGATGTTTTAAGCAATTCAGATGATATAAATGCAGAAACTGACCTGACAAAGGAAAGTACCAAAATAAGAAGAGAACAGAGCAATACCCCATGAGATTAACACGAAGATGAATGCTTAATTCAATGAAAAGCTCGTACATCTGACCCAGATCAGCGGCGTTTCCATGAGAATAGAGCAAAGTCGAGGTCGCCATAGGGTAACGAATGAAGACAGCAACAATCTCAGTACCACGACGAGTGGGCAACTTAAGAATCTCAACGTTCTCACGATGAGGAAAGGGACTAAGAAGCAAAAGACCCGTATATTCATCGGTAACAAGTTTGTAGGAAGGCGGATTCGGCGGGAAAAAAGCTAATTTCGCCGCCATCGACGAAGTAACACCACCCATTTTTCTGGGTCCGCCACTATGAATCTCCCCCCTCGATCGATTACGCGAACAAACAACCCATGTCTTGAGAAAAAAAAGAAAAAAGAAGGAAGATTAAATTCAAGGAAACCCTTTCATCTGTCGGCGCGAAATTAATGGGCGATCGACATTACAGGAAATCGGGATTGCTTTACAAACATTCGGTAAGGAAAAAGAGAAGAACAGAGATCGAGGTTTAATGGTGGGTCAGGGAAGAGAGCGTGGACCAGTGGACCTTAAAGCCTTAAAGGCGTCGACGATACAAAAGAAGAGAAAATTTTGGTGAGCTTCTTCTTGTTCTTCACTGAAATTATGTCAATCATGGCCGCCTTTTTTTTTACTGAAACTTCAATTCTTCCATCTTTTCTAGAGAGAAAAGAGGGAGAATTTCAAGGCCACTGTTGAATCGTTTGTATGAATGATCATTTTGATTCTATTTTCTGCTGTCAGCAGATGAATCTAAGCTTTTAACTTCAACTCTTATCTTTATCTCTGTTTTTCTTTTTCTTTCCTATTTTAGTCATTTTGATTTATTTTTCTTTGTCTGATCCTTATCATTAGTTTTTACTTTTTTAATTTTTGTTAACCTTAATCTTGGATTAACATGCACTTCAAACCTTATGGATTTTCTTCACGTGGCTTTAAACAAGCCCTTTGCATTGTCATGTGGGGTTTCTTAGAGCATAGCAATTAAATTAGATTTTCTCAACCTATTAATAACCCTATCTAAAAAAATATTCTAGTATATGATTTAAGGGTTCAAATGACCCGACAACTCGAATTATCCAATCCAATCTAAATTATAAGGGTTAGGTTGGATCTAGGATTGGTATTCGAGTTGGTTAAAAAAATTCAGGTTGACCCAACCCAACTCGAATAGTGTATATATATTTATATATTTTTCTCTTTATTTAAAGTTTAACTATTTTGTATTGATAATTTGTAAATTTTTAATATTTTTCTTTTATAATTGTTATGATGTTTGTCTTTGTCTAAAATTTGTAATATATTTAGTATTTATCATTTGAATTTTTTGAGATTTTAATTATTAATCATATGTTTTAAAAAGATTAGAACTTTATTTGGATTTTTTGAGTTGTCAATCCAATCAATCTTAATTTTTAGATTGGTCTAAAAAATACCCTAAACCAAATTCAACCCAACCATGTACACTCCAAAATTATGATTAAAAACATTTATTTACATCTCATCACTTACCTCTAATAGATCCTCCCTCTCTTCTACTTCACTTGGTAATTCTCTCTTCACATTCTCCATTTTTTCTCTTTTTTCTCTCTTTTTCAATACTATCTTAATCTCTTTCTTTGATTCTCCAATCTCTAGAACTATCATTTTTTTAGTATAATAGGGATGGGGTGATCCGAACTATAAACCATCCTGGTCGTTAACACATTTATATGCATTTAGGTTTTAATACACATAAAGTGAAATATGTTAAAATTTTGGGTCATAATTTTGAGAAAACCCCATGGAGAGAACGAAAGAAACTATGATTATTACCAAATTTATAGACATGAAGATCTTGTTTATCCTTTTTGCAGTTCAAATTAGTCCATTTGTTGTGTCAATTCAAAAGGTTCCCCAATAATCAAAGATATATTGCTTTGTCGAACCTTTTTGTGCTTAGCAATTTGTTGTTTTGTTGAGCTTTAAAGAAATATTTTGATTTTGGGACTTTATGAAATTTTGTGGGATCTAATACTTTAACTTGAAGTTTTTAATCTTGTATGATTTTAAAAAATCGCATAAAAATTGGATATGAGGAGATGAGAATATTTATATGAGTTGTTGCAAATTGATTCTTTTTTAACTCAAAGAACTTCAAACGGATGGACTATTTGGTATCAACATTACCACATCTATGCTTAGGCATGTTAATTACCATTTACCTAAATTCACTTGAGTAGTTATGCCACCTTATATTCTCATACTTAATGGGCCGTGAATGTATTTTTTGCTTTCTTATATGTGTAAGTGTTTGGGTCAACTTATGCACACCCAACTATTCTCTATTTGGGTCAACTTACACCCACTTTGACTAATCTCACGGGACAACTCGCCTTATTCTGCAATATTTTGGTACCAAGATAAATCGTAAGATACTAAGTCTTAGAATAGGTGATCACCATACATTAACTCATTCCCCGTAAATTTTTTATTAAACTCATAACTCTTTTTTCCACTAAGGCAACCATGATGATTAGTTAACCATGAATGTTGATCCTTGATGTAAGTCGAAAAGGAGGTCTTATGGAACTCTATCAACAAAAGTCTTCCATTGGTAACTTGTCTCAAGCAAAATCGCCGCATCTTCAAGGACAACGCTACAAATTTCTAACTCCTTTCTTGAACCTCTTATTTATATGGGTTAATTTCATAAATAATATAGTTTTTTTTTAAAAAAAAAATCACAAAAACAGGGTTATGTGAAAACATTTTCTAAAAATAATATGATAATAGAAAAATATGTCATATTTAGGGTCAAATGGAAAGTATCGACAAAAATAGGTAAGAAAATCATGTATTGAGTCCACAAATTTTTTAAGAAAATCGTGGACCAGTCCACAATTTCTTTCAATTTAAATTTGGTTAAATATCATGTATCAAGTATGACGCCACATAGAACTCGTGGACGGGTTTGGAGTTAGTTTTTTTTTTTCCTTTCTTTTGTTTAGTCCTTTTTGTTTGGTTTTGTTTTTCACTTTAACAATAAAAAAGGAATTGAACAAATACAACAATAATATTTTGGTTGAACACAAAACAATTTAAGAAAGAGAAATAGAGAGACTCACAAAATTGACATTATTTTTGTTTCTTTTTTTAGATTACCCTAATATTTTTTATTCTCTCTTCCAAAATTAATTAATCAAAATAATTGTTATTTCTTTTGAGTGTCTCATCCTTAATGTCAAATTATTTCTATATTAAGATGAGATTTGCATAATTTTAATTTATTAAAAAATTCAAAGAGGCAATTATGTATATCTTTTCTAATTTTTTTATCAAATTAATTGATCGATTAGTAAGATATTTTCCATTATTGAGTGGATGATTATTGGCTATAAATTTGAAATATAATATTAATCATTTTTTTATATTATGTGCATGTCTTATAAACATAACAAAGAAAGAAAAAAAGAAACTGCATTTATCAGACAACATTAAAAAAAAAAAAACCAACAAAAAAATCCCCTCCTTAAAAACAAGAGATGATGACGTGAGGGGGAGCGAGACAAAAGGAAAAGTTGGAAAACAACCACCGTTTTTTTTTCGGGGTCCACGATTTCCATCCACATCAGCATTGACTGCTGCAACGTGACAACCATGTGGGGGAAATTGTGGACCTAGTCCACAAGTATCCTAAATCGTAGATTGAGTCCACGATTTCATTTAAATAGACATGAACAGGTACACGTTTTCTAAAAATTATGTATCTAGTCCACAATTTTAATTTGCAATATATTTTTGTCAATTCTTTTCTTTCTCTTATATATTTTTGTCATTATTATTAAAATAATATTATTTAAAAAAAAATCTTTATATTGCTCTCATTTGGGGTAAATTGACCCCATATTTTCATGACTATAAACTTCTCTTATTTCACATTACATTGGCACTGTTTTGTAAATCCTTTTGACAATTTTTATTTCATCTCACCACTGCAATGAAGGACATGTATCCTTTTTGCCTATACATATATTAAAGAAATCCAAACCCAAGAGATTAAATTTAGGCCACATTTATCCAAACTGAAACATAATCTATCGATGGTAAAGTAAGAAGTTGACCCTAGTTGATTACTTTTGTTATTGTTTACTGTATTCCACAATCACAATAAATTGTTGGAACCGCTTCCAAATCTATAAACAAAATGTGCAATCTAATTGATGAACTAAAGGTACTCAATCTAATTGTGATTGAAAATTACATAGGACCTATTATCTTTATTGTTACTGTTTTCGTTACCGTCACATATATTTTTACGATAACAATATGAAAATTTCGAATCTTTCACATTTATTGTTACCTTTACCGTCACTGATATTGTTAGGGTGAAGTAAAAATAATAATGGTAACGATAATAATAAAATGTTATAGATTCGTAATTCTAAATAAGTGCGACCAAAGACAATCTAATTATGTTTGTAATCTAGATCTATTACAATTCGTTAATCAGTTTATACCAACTTTCATTATAGATCGGTAAATGTGACCTTAAAGTGATATTGTGCAAGAATGTGAGATTGCTGTTCAAAAGAATAGTATAACATGGTTCAACACGTCGTGTGATAGAAAATCTTGTAATAATCCTCAACAATAGAAACTTTTTTATGTCTCAAAAAAGGGAAAAAAAAAAACCCTTTCTGGTTACTTTCCCAGGCTCTCTTTATGGGGTTTTTCTTTTGTTGTATTTTTTTCATTTATTAAGAAAAAAGCTTGATTTCTCACCTAGATTGAATTGAAGCAACAGAGATTTCAAACCACATCCACATAGTTTGATAATAATTGAAGCTGAAGAGAAAGCAGAGGAGGCAGTTTTTGTAGAACGCAAAGGAAGGCCATATTCTGAATCAGGAAGGAGGAAGATGAAGTTCTTCCTTCCTTCCTAATGAAACAACATTTCAAATTAGTACATTAAACCAGTAGTTAGAATAGATAAGGGTCATTCAGCCCCCTTAATATCATTAGTCTCAAGTAAGACATATAACCGTGTTGATCATCATCCATATTGCTTGACTCGCATCCATCACAGCGATACTTTGAACAATGTTAATCACAATTCACAATCATAAAAAAGCAGCCAACAAGTAAAGTCCAACAAAAGTTCTAATAGGAGATTTCATGTGCCAACAATTTCTTTAGTCAAGCTAATCACATGGATCTCCTAAACGATGGATGTGATATGCCAGGCAGCCAAGACCCCACATTGAAACTTCAACATATTATAATTATATCAACCAAGCCATAAAGTACCAAATTGAAGCCCCGATTCAAAGAGAACCATTTTTACTAATAAATAAATAATTCAATTAGATATTTCTTGCTTGTAGAATGGAAAGTACTGGATAGAAGCCTTACTAATGGTAATGCAAGACACTGAAATATAGTGATGATATTCTGCAGCAATGACACTTAACCACAATTCAAAGAGTAGAAATTTTGGTTTTGGTAGTCTTGTTGTCTTTTGGGACCTTAAAAAGCCTTCTTATTCCTCAATTGGAGCAAGGCATACTGCTTAGGCTTACACCTTCCTGAGAAACACATTGAGGTTGTTGAGAAATAATAGTAGTAGGTTAGTCATCAAAAGCCAACTAATTTATTGCCGGTAACCACAAGAATTGGTAATTTGACCCTATACACAACTTTTACCACCAAAGGTCTGACTACAATATTGATGACAAAAATCAAAGGGTATATACGTGTTGATACTATTAGTGATAATGACGATCATCGTGTCAAGTATGTTGATATTGATATTGATATTGATTTAAATTAGAGAAAGACAATACTGAATGTGCAGTGATGATCGAACATTTGATATCCTGAAACAAGAGTTCAAAAGTTTGTTATTTTTATTATATCTCAAGGACATTATAGTAATCACACACGTTTCATAGTATCACTAAACAACCTCAATTAAAATCAAAATAAAAAGTTAGGTTTTTTTTTTTATATATATATATAATTTTGTTTTAACTCACAAAAAAAAAAAAAAATATATTTTTTTTTTTTTTTGTGAGTTAAAACAAAATTATATATATATATAAATAAAAAAAAATAAATTTTTTTTTTTATATATATAAATATAATTTTGTTTTAACTCACAAAAAAAAAAAAATATATATATATACTCCCTAAACCTATATATTAAAATATTTTCTCCATATTTTTCTATAAAATATTTTGAAAATTAAAATATTTTAATTTAGTCTAGTGTAAATCTAATTTATTGGAATTAAAAAATTCAAAGGATGTGAAATTTGAGAAAAAAAATAGAAGATAAATTTAAATTTGAATAGGAAGGAAAATCATGAATTAGAGATATAAATCATAATTCATGGACTTATTTAAATATGATATTAACTCAACATGTAATTACATCGTAAATGTAAATTGTGTTGTGGGCATCTTGAGGAATCAACAAAGAGCAAATTTGAAATATAGGAAAGGAAGCCCGCGTGCCAAAAATGTGAAAAATTCCAATCAAGAATTGGTTAAAAAATGATAACAGTCAATGTAAAGCTACTAAAATAAAATGCAATTACACTGGATATGTAAATAGTACATAAAACTTGTTTGCAATAAAATTTAAGAATTTTAAACAAAGGCCAAGGACTAGCTTAAATATGATAACAAACAAAATGCATTATATGTGAAATTTTAAAAAGTATAAAAGATAGATTCCGATGGTTAATGAGGAAGAAAATTAAGGAGAATCTCTAATTTAAATAATTGCCGATCTTTTGTTTTAATTAGAAACTACGAAAAATAATAGATAAAATCTCATAACCTCACATTACAATTACATTGTGTAAATATAAATTAGTTCCTTTCCAGAAACCACTAAAAGCAAATTGATTGATTGATAATATGAAGAAGCATGGCACGTGAGAGATATCTATTTTGCTAAAATTCTTATTAATATTCGGTTTTGTTATTTTTCCAATTGAAATCCAAAATGTGGGTATAGACTATTATGGTAAAGGTGATTGTGAAGAGAATTGGTAATGGGCCAAATTATGTTTTGTGGTCGTACCCAAGAACGAGCATGGATTGGTGGCCAATCGCCCATCTGGGTTCCTCATTCTTACTTCCTAGTCTCTTACTAGTCTTTTCTTTTTTAATTTTATCTATATTTTCTTTAACCAAATGTATTACTGATTAGTCTTCTCTTCTACGCCTTCATCTTTTTTTTTTTTTTTTTTTTTAATTTAAAATCAGATGGGTTAAATGATCAGTCTAAACCATAATTTAAATGATTGACGTGGAAATTTTGCACGCAATGTTGTTATTGTGGGCCCCTCATAGGCTATTTGTTAGTCTGCTTCTTCAATCTAGTCTCGTTCTTTGAGTCGATCTATGTAAGAGTATTTGAACAAGTGTAGTGTCGAGTTAACGACAGTAGTCTAATGTCTAAGTTAGTACAAAGAGTGTATAATTTGGATAACCACAAAAAGTAAGGTTAGAGTTCTCCTTTGGAGTCCACTCAGTTTTTTCCTATGGAGTTGTCATACTATTTATAGTACCCTTCCTCTATTACATGCATGTGGTTACACGTAACACCAATGTTAAGATAGTTGTGCCTTTTGAGGTTGCAAAGCACCATGGCTGAGCTTGACTTGGTTATTTCCTAATTCGTAAAATTCTATAGGCTAGGTTGGTCGGCTCGAAATTTGAAGGTCTAACTTTTTTTCATTTGGGACTCGCATTTTCTCATGTTGCCTTTCAGTCCTTTAAACTTGGACCTGTGCCATAAACTTTAATCCTTACCTGGAGCTAACCATCAACAAAAATAAATTACTTTGAAATAAAGAGTTAAATGTAATTCTTAGCCTCTCGCATGTAAGAGTGAGATTTATTTACATATTAAAGGAAATTCATTTTAAATCTTAACTAAATAAAATATCTTATTAGATTTTGAGCATTCATAACTCTACATGTTTAACAATAAAGCAAAGGGAAAGTGTTTTCGTCTTTTAAAAAGAAAAAAAAATCACAATATCTAAATCTTAAACTTATTTATTATTCTTTTGTTTTAACTTTAGAAACTAAAATAAAAATAAGATAAAGGGTTATATTCAAATATAAGAAAATGGATCAAAATATTGACAAAATTATTGTTCATCAAGAATAAACTGCAATAGACTATTATCTATATTTATTTGTGTCATGATAGATACAGATAGTAGTCTATCACGATCTATCATAAATAAATTGTGATATTTCGCTATTGTTTGTAAATATTTTCAACAATTTTATTATTTAAAATAATTTTTTTAAGATAAACTAACTTAAATAGAATTTTTTTTTTCCACCGTGCATCATTGTAATCAAAAGTAAAACACAATTATATTTATCCACAATTGAAATAAAGAGTTTTATATTTCTAGCTGTCTTCAAATTAGCATCCCCTATCCAAAAAAGAAAAGAGAGAATATTGGTGATCATACATTATTATAATTATATATAGGCCCCTTACAAACATGGACAAATCAACAATCAACCGTAAGGAAATTAAAAATAATTTATGACCCCAACTTAAAAGGAAAAAAAAAAAAAAGTTTTAAGGCATGGCATAATTATATAAACTAAAATAAGAGACAATAGCAATCATGATTCTTCTCCCATACGTGCAATATGAATCATTATTAACAAAAACATCAAGAAATGCTGTCACACATTTCAAAAATTAAAAGTGATGCCCCTTCAATAATAACATAGAGAGACATATATAATATGGTAACATCTTTGTCAACTTTACAGTCTTTTCTCATTTATGGATTGCCCTTCTAAGGGACATTTAAGTTCTTAGGAGGACAATTTGGTATCAAATTTAAAGGGTTAGGTTTATGTGATTAATTTCGAAGTTAGGAACTGCGAGGCCTAAGTCTAATAGGGTTACAAATCTTTTGTGATTATATAGTGGAGGATATAAATCTAGTTCGACTTATTTTAAAATTTACACTTCAATTATTTATTAATTTTTAAATTGCAAATTGAAAAAACAAAATCAAGCTACACAAATTCAAGATTCTGAAACAACTCTTATTTATTTGCTCAATTCAAATCAAGATTAAAATTCTATAGAACATGCTAAAAAGTGGGTTTAAGATATTCTCGTGGTTTTCATATAAAAGATAGATATTTTGTACAAAATCTTTCAAAATCATTTTATTTTGGTCCCTGAACTTTCAAAATGTTGATCTTACTCTCTTTTTTAAAAACAATAATTTCGATCCTTGGTGTATTACTTTTCCACCTAATTAAATTTTACCTTTACCCAGTGTTTGTCTCTAACTTATTCGGTTTTACATTATGCTCATATATATATTAACATACTAGTATCTATACTCAAAGCTCATCATTAGTTTAAAAATTAAATATACATTTTAAAAGTTTGGTAGCCGAAATAAAACAAAATTGAAAATACAGTTCAGAACTAAGGTAGACATCCTAAAAATTTAGAAACAAAATAGAATAAACTTAAAATTTTAAAGACCAAAATAAGATTTAACCTAGATTTATTCTAATCTCAAATAATAACCTTTTGATACTAACAAAATGCAAATGTGATTATATGCTAATGCTATACCAATTATTAATTCATCCAACAATATGCTATGTCACGTTAATTTAACAGTGTCAAGAGATACATGCTAAGTAGAAATATAATCCAAAATTCACGTACTAAACAAACATGATCCTCGAAATTCAAACTAAATTTATACATTTAATCCTACTAATAAAAATATATGTTTTAGTCCAAAATGCTTTTTTTTTTTTTTTTTCAATTTAGTCTCATTGTTACAAGATTTGAGATGTTTTTAGTCCTTTTTCCGATCTTCTACCAAAATTTGAGATCAGAACCTATTTTCTCTCAACTTTTTATAATATTTTATATTTTTTTGAAGTAAAAGAGTTGAATTCTTAGGTAAATTTTTTTTTAAAAAATTTAAAAAATATTCTTTTAATTTTCAAAATTTTGATTGGCTTTTAACAATATTGGTAAACAGAAGATAAGTACAAAATAAAAAATTTAGAAGTAGAAATGGTGTTTATAAGATTTAATTTTCAAAAATGATGAAATAAGGCTTTAGAAATCTTTAAAAAAAAAAAAA
>QLSR01000160.1:243691-255729 GCA_031780015.1 Citrullus colocynthis
AAAAAAAAAAAAAAAAAAAAAAAAAAAAAAACCTTAGCAAAGATTTAAGGGAGGGTCCCAAAACCCATCGCACGTGTGCATCATGTCTCTCTTTGTTGTCTTAAAAAGAAGAGGATTTTAATTATGCATATATGTCGGATTGCCAAATGCAAACATCTCCATCAGCAACAGCACAAGAGAAAAGCTAATTAATCATAAAAACTTAAAAGACAAATCAACTTCAACTTATTATTATTATTTTCTTAAATTCTAACATATTTTGAAGTTTCTATTAATTTAGACCACGTTTATTTTTTAGTAAACATAATGAATCAACCGCGTAGTATTGAAAGTGGAGCATGTTGATACTAAATTCTGGTCAAGAAAGAATATGTATTTGACTTTCACGTGACAACGGTAAATTTATAATTTGAAAAAAGGACCTGCAAAACAAAGAAAAATGATTCTGATGTCAATGTTAGAGATGATAACTAATAAAGAAAAAGTTAGAAGTTTTTAGATACCTTTAATTTGGGATTTGATTTAGGATTTATCTTAAATCTACTCAGATTAAGATATGAGATTTTCCTAATCATAAGCAAGATCAGATCTTTTCGCATTTCATTTTATCTTATTTTATATTATCTCATATTATCTTGATTTATCTTATATTATCTTAATTTTTTGCTTTATTATGTAGGTCGAAATTCACTCCTTAACAAAGCCCATTTAAATATGTTTACAAGAAAAAATCGGTTAACAATATTATGTGAATTATGTATAATAACGAAAATTTATTACAATTATAATAATTTTGATTACGGTGTAATAAACATTGCCTTAATCTTTAAAATTTTAAAAATGTCTCTAAATCCCTATCTTTTTAATTCTTATTAGGGTTAGTATAGATTGGACACTTTAATCATTCAACTATGGATGCAAAGAAAGACTTTGCAAGTGAACTAGGTATTGATATATTCCAATCCTAAGCTTTTATTTCTTTTCCATTAAACAAGATTAGGTAAAAGATGGAATAAAAAGAGGTGCTTTCAAAAGGAATAAAAAAAAAATAATAATAAAAAAGAATGGAAAAGATGAAGTTAGCTTTGTATATATTTTCAATTACATTTTCAATTACGCGTCGAATAAATTTTGAAAAATTTTGAAAATTTTAAATTTTCATAATTCATTTTATATAAATTTGAATATTATATTTAATAATAAAACTCTCAATTTTTAATCTTTTATCTAATATATCTGTAAATTTTTTTAAAATTAAATGTTTAAAAACTAAATTTACACCTCTTGAAAGTTAGAGACTAAAGGCTCATTGGATTAACTTGAAAAAAAAAATTTCAAAAAATTCATTTTTATTTAAGCACTGTTGATAAAAATTGATTAAAATATATTTATAAAACTATTTTGAGTGGTTGCCAAACACTCCAATTTCTTCTAAAACGACTTATTTATTAAATTAAAGACTTGAAAATGTATTACAAACCTTATAAACATGTTCATAGACTAAATATGTAATTTAGTCCCTCTTATTTTATATATATATATAATTAAACTAGCATCTAAAAGTGGTTGAAATTTTGAGGGGGGTATGCATGTTCTTTCTTTAGGGAACATTTCACCGTTTCTTTTCTAATTCATGCTTTTTTATTACAAAAATAAAATAAAATGAAATAAAATCAAAACAAAAGAATAATCACCAAGTGTGTTAATGAACTTTTATAAGGGCCTATGAAGATTGGATAAATGTTTGTAAATGAAAACAAGTTTGGAGATGCTTTTTATTCGATTAAGTTAGGTAGAGTGTGTTTCTATAATAAAATATATATGTTCTTTTAAAAACATAATAATAAAAATAAGAAACAAAAAGGTTTAAAAAATTTTGCTCTGTTTTTTGGATTCCATGGTTTGAATCCTTTTCCTCTCCCAGCTGTCTTTTATTGAAAAAAAAAAAAAAACAATAATAATAATAATAAATGGGTTTCCTTTTGTAGTTTGCATGGAGATTGGAGAAGTTGGTTGTCTTCTTAAAAGAGTCCAAATGTTATTTATTTTCTTTCTTAATTAAATCACACTGGAGAAATAAGATTCTAAGCTTAATGTATTGTATCATATAAACTACAAATGTTCTCTAAAATCAATTTTTTAGCCAAATTCAAACTTAAGTAATAAAACATATAAATTACTGTTTCTTAAATTGAAAATGGTCAGATTATCCACAGAAAAGTCCTTTTTTTTTTTTTTCTCTGTTTAGAGAGAGGAACCCATCCACTTTGCAAGTAGACAACTTTCTGTTTGGAAATTTTATAAATATTAAATTTTAAAAAATTCTTAAAGAATATTATGCCACACATATACAAATACTAATTTTTAAATTTAACAAATTGACAAGCATGTTTGAAACTTACCTAGGACTTCACATTTATCTTGTTTACTTTTTTGACGTTTAATAAACATAAACAAAACAAAGTGAACGTAATGAAAATCAAAACCACCACCAAAATACCACCATATGCATTCATAAATCTAGCCTCATTTGAACTATTTTGTTATTAGTTTTTAATTTTGGAAATTTATGTTTACTTTTTCACTATCTTTTTATACTCTAATAAAAGATTTGAATTACGATGTTAGTCAAAATCTAAAACCGAAAACAAGTATCTATAAAAAAAACAATTTAGTTTTTAAAATTTGACTTAATTTTTATATATACAACAACATAATTAGTAAATAGAAGCAAGAAAAGTAGAATTAAAATGAGAGGTTAAATTTTTATATATAACATTATTAGTGGAAGTAATAATAATGGCATACATAAAGTAACAAAAAGAACATCAAAACACAAAAGATGTTAATAGGAGGGACATTCCCTTTCTATATAAAGAAGGGAAAGAAGAGGCAAAAACAAAGGGGAGAAAAATTAAACCACAGTAAAAGGCCATGGAAGTTATTGGTATAAGTTTGAACCCTATGATTATTATTGTATTAGCTTTGAGCTTTGCAATATTAATCATCTCCCACTCTCTTCTTAAACTCTTTGTAATTACTTCAACACCAAACCCTAATTTGCCTCCTGGCTGCATGGGCTTCCCCTTTGTTGGAGAAACTCTCAGCTTTCTCAAACCTCATCATTCTAACTCAATTGGAACCTTCCTTCAACACCATTGCTCCAGGTAAAATTTCTCTTCTTTTTAAGGTCCCAACTTGAAATCTCTGCTTTACTATGTGTACCCAAAAACAAAATAATAACGAAACTTAATAAAAAAAAAGACCTTTTGAACCATGAAATTGGTTTCAAAAATACCTTCGAACTTGTAAAGTTCATCTTTTTTTAATGAACTAAAGGTTGAAAATAACTTTAGTAGACTAATTTTGTCATTAAATTTATAGACAAAAATCGAAAACGTTTATATTTGTTCATGGAACAAATCTAAAGACATCATAGAAAAATGAAAAATGAAAACACATGACGGATTTATGAACCTCACACCTATTAGTATTTTCCTATCTTTTCTCAGCTCCATGCGTCTAATTTTTTTCCTCATCCTAACCTCCAAAGACATCGTAGAGAAGGAAACGAATTTTTTTTCGTCAACAAACATTTTTATTGTTTTTGAATAAATAAAACTAAGGACGTTGAAATCAAACTATTAAAAATTAGTATTATGTGATTACAATAATTACTTGAGGGCTAATGATTAGATGTAGTCTATATCCCAAGTAACCCTCCTTAATCAATTTTTTAAAAAATTATATATATATATATATATATATATATATATATATATATATATATGTATGTATGTATTTGTCACGTGACAAGTTTTAAGGGATTAATTATGCATCTAATATGTATTCCTTTTCTTTTATACACGTAGATTTTTAAAAAAATAAAAATAAAAAGTAACACGCGGTTACATTCAAATATTTTTCAAATTTTAATTAGGTAACTAGTGTGTCGGTTCGCAGGTATGGGAAGGTTTTCAAATCTCATCTATTCGGTTGGCCGGCGATAGTGTCATGTGATCGAGAGCTTAACGTCTTCATTCTTCAGAACGACGATAAGCTTTTCAAAGTGAGTTATCCAAAAGCCATGCATGGCATTCTCGGAACAAATTCTTTGATTATCGCCGCCGGCCACACCCACCGGAAGCTCCGAAACGTCGTCGTTAGCTTCACCAGCTGGTGCAAATCCAGACCATCTTTCCTTCACTCCCTCCATAATCTCTCTATCTCTTTAATGGACTCTTGGAGATCCCAAACTCAACTCCTTTTCTGCAAAGAACTCAAAATGGTACAAGTTTTAGAAATACATATTTATATATAAAATACCTGGTGCATCTCGAAGCTGCATCTGTTGTTGTGCAACCCGAGATGGGTGTTGTTTGGCTGCACTTAAGTATATATATTAATTTGCCTATAATTAAAAAGATATATAATGTACTTTTATATCCTCTTTCCACTTATTTCCTTTATATTTTTTGGTTCATGATAAATTATTTAAGGGGTTAGTGTTGGAGTAGTATGATATAATTAAATTTAATTTTATTAATTTGATTAGAGATTTAACATATGATTTCAGAGTGGGAGAAGTTCTATGTTATGAATTCTTGTGATGTTAGAGCTTATGAAATGTGACGGACTATTTTGTAGTTTGCTTTAAGCGTTATGGTGAAGGAGCTATTGGGCATCAAAGCAAACGAGTCCATAGGATCAAAGATATTGGAAGAGTTCGAAACGTATATGAAAGGCTTTGTTTCTTTACCTTTAAATTTGCCAGGAACTCCCTATTCTAAAGCTGTTAAGGTCATTTCTCTCTCTCTCTCTCTCTCTTTTTTTTCTAATTTTTCTCTCGTACATCTAAAATAATGTAGTGCAATGTGCAAAATGATAATATATATATATATATATATATATATATATATATATATATATATATATATATTATATTATTAAATTAATTATGAATGGATTTTTATATGTTGTTGATTTAGGCTAGGGGGAGACTTTCTTACATTGTGAAAGAGATGATGAGAGAGAGGAGAAGGAGGGGATTATTGGAAGGGAATGATGAGGATTTTCTACAAGTGATAATGTCAAATTGGAAGCTTAGCGATGAAGAAATTGTGAGTGTTGTTTTGGACATATTGCTTGGAGGTTATGAGACAACAGCTACCCTCATGGGATTGATTGTCTATTTTCTTGCACATTCACCTCCTAATGTTCTTGCAAAATTAAAGGTATGTCAAAAATAACCCACCAAAACTAGCTACTTAAAAACACCAATCATAATTATAATGTTACCTTTTTAGAAATATTGTTACACTACATGTTCATTACTCCTATTTTCTACTATATATTTGTGCTTATTAATTTTTCATTTAATGAAAAGCACTTTCATAGCAAGACTGCGATTTAAAGGGCTCTTTGCAAATATAGCAAAAGAAACCAAAAACTTTCATTGTCTATATGTGATAGATCATGATAAATCAAAATATTTTGTATTGACGTTGATTGTATTGTATGGATCTATAACTTTATATATAGCTTTACTGTTATATTTTAATTTGTGTAACTAAATTAATATGAATGTTGTACTTTTTTTTTTTTTTTGAAATTGTTGCAGGAAGAACATGAAGCAATAAGAATTGGGAAAAGGAATGGAGAATATCTCAATTTGGAAGATTATAAGCAAATGGATTTCACATGCAATGTAAAAAACAAGACTAATATAATTGAAACTCTTTGAAATAATCTTGTTTTTAGTTTTAAAATTTGAGCTCGAATTTTTAAGATATTTTTTTGAAGTATAGATCATTAAAAAAGAAAGACATTGCATGCTAATAAACAAATTAAAAAACTATAAGTATTTAAAGGAATGTTTACATAATCCTTTTGCAGATATTGTGAAACCATTTGTAATTAAAAAAAGTAATAATAATAATTTATTCCTCCTGAATAAGAGTACATATTTAATATCAATTAAACTATGTTTACATTCGCAAAACTTATTATAAAAAATTTGTCTCACACAATAATATTTATCCGTTTAATAACTCACTACCCATATATAACTACTAGTTATATTACTTTATTTAAATGAATTTGCATTTTAAAATTAGTATGCATAACAAATAAAGCATAAGATTCTAATAAAAGGTAGTCTAATCTCTATATAGGCTGTTTAATTCTCTTTTTGAAAAAAACAATATTTTAAAACCAATTTATATATTACTAAAACTATCGACATGAACATGATTTAACAGCCACAAAACATGCATGTACTCTCGATCAAGATGTCAAAAGGTTTGATTCTTTCGTATTATGTATTGATCTAACTAAAAAAAATCTAAGTCGTAAATCTTAAACCCTATAATTTTTAGACTCTTCCATTAGATTTTTACATCATTATCTATTATATATATTTTAGGTGATACTCGAAGCCATGAGATGTGGGAATGTGGTGAAGTTTTTACATAGAGAAGCTCTTGCAGATGTCAAATTCAAAGGTTCATAGGCTAATTTCCCTCTTCATTTTTACTTTTTCTATCACTAATCTCTAGAAATAAAAAGATTATAACTTTAATTTGGATTTGATTTGTGAGGCAGATATTGTCATACCCTCTGGATGGAAAGTTCATCCAGTTTTCTCAGCAATTCATCTTGATCCAACCCTCCATCCAAATCCTCAACAATTTAATCCTTGGAGATGGACTGTATGTAATTAAATTTTTCTTTTCATATCCCAAACAAAATTAATAAAAATTTACTTTGATAAAAAAAGACTAGATTTTTTTTCAAATATAGCAAAACGAACCAAAATATTTATAAATATAGTAAAATTTCACTGTCTATCTGTGATAGACCGCTATAGATCGCAATAGACTGTGTATTTTGCGATTAGTTGTAAATATTTTCAACAGTTTTGCCATTTAAGATTATTTCTCAAAAGAATATATATATAATATGTTTAGTTTAGTTGTATTTCAAAAGTTATTAAAAAGACCAATACTTAGGTGTAGCTCTTAAGTTCTATACTCTTTCTTTCTCTGTATATATAAAATAATTTAATTTTTAATAATTTTTTCAAAAAAAGTTAATTGACGGCGTGACAACTTTTAATTGGATGTTGCTTGATATTAAAAATAGTTTTTAAATAATGTATTTCAAAATTTGTAAGTAGTTTTTTCAAAAAGCAAACTTTCCTTTTTCCATCTACACTCTCTCCAAGCTTTTCTTTCTACACATTTATCTTCCCTTATTAACCTTTATCTCCATACATACATTTTCTTTTAACTAATTTATCTCCGTACGATATGGTAAGTTTTCATCAGCTAAAATACCATTTTAGTTTATGTAGTTTAAAATTTTTGGTACTTTTGTTTACATACTTTCAAATGTCGAATTTTAGTTTATGTACTTTAAATGAATCTTAAAAATAGTCCATACATATTTTGTGGTAGGTGATACATAGAAAAGAGTCTCAATTAATGTCCCTCTATCAAATAGTTAATTTTAAAATTTATTAAAAGTATAGCCCATCTAAATTTATACTTGCATGATGACTAAAATAGAGCTAAACTTAAAATACCAAGACCAAAATAGTATTTTAAACGTTTTTGTTAATCCAATTTCTCATTAAATACCCTTCCTCTCTAATCAATTTTGTCATTGTGTGTGCTGAATTTTTGACATTAGGATGATAAAGAAATGAGCAAAAAAGTGACACCATTTGGTGGAGGGCCAAGACTTTGTCCAGGGATTGAGCTTGCCAAACTAGAGATTGCTTTCTTCCTCCATCATTTTGTCCTTAATTATAGGTTAGTTACATCCAAAATTATTATTTATTCATTTGAAGAAAAAATTGTTTCTTTTCAAATATAGGAAAATGAACCAACTTATTTATAAATCTAGCAAACTACTAAGATAGACATTGATAGATAGTCTATTAAGTCTATCACGGATAGACAATAATATTTTGTTACATTGGAAGATATTTCTAGTAGTTTGGTCATTTAAAACAATTATTCGAAGAAAATAAAGTTCTCATAAATAGAATATGGTTTTAATTTTGTGAGATTTTAGGTGGAAGACAAGAGCAGATGAATGTCCACTAGCTTACCCATATGTTAAATTTAAAAGGGACTTGGTGCTTGAGATTGAGCCCTTGCAGCTGCTAAAATGAACAATATTTGTGTTGTGTGGGATGTCCAAAGACTGATTAATTGAGGGAACTTTATTGTAAATTACCAATATGTTCTAAGCTTTTGTAAAATGTAATGTCCACTAGCTTACCAACAAAGCATGCATGTACTATCGACCAATGTATGGCATACCATTTTATATATGTCAAATTAATGTTTATTGGCTAGCATGAGCATAACTCAACCGATATAAAGTATGTATTCTTAACCAAAATGTTAGAAATTTGTTATTTGGCTAATATGAGCATAAACTCAACTAGTATAGAGTATGTATTTTTTACCAAAAGGTCTAAAGATCAGTTGGGTAATTGCATTGGATAGCACTTTTGGAGATAATAATTAAGTGTATAGTAAAATCTATCAGTGATAGACTATCGTTGATAGACTCCTACAAGCGATATGATCTATCACTAATAGACTCCAAAAGTTGAATCTAAGTTTTGATATATCTGCAAGTTTTTTTGCATTGTGTTATATTTACTAATATTTAATTTGGACCTAATTATCACATTTAAAATTGCATTATTAAAATATGATCCAATGATTTCCTACTATTGTAAGCAATAAAAGATGTTAGACAACCAAAACTAAAATGGAGAATTTCCAAAATCTCGAATGGTGAAACTTAAAAGAAAAAATGTAGCATAAATATTTGAAAATGCATTCGCAATTTAGCATGGATGATTATTTCGTTCTCTACTTAAAAAAGCATTGAGTTCGTCAAAAATGAACATAATACAACTGATATAAAGTTTGTACCATCAACAATCATGCTATTTTTTTCTATTGAAATGGTAAGTAATTGCTTAAAAATAAAATCATTTTCCCTTCCCATACTCTTTTTTTTTCCTTTGGACATAATTTTTTTTAATAGATATTTTAATCTTGTACTGTGATGTTATTTGTCTCAAATATTGAAAATAATGAAGTATGAGCATTTATCATTGTCAAAACACACTAAATTTCTTTCAGAAACACATGCACACACCATGTGTGTTAATTATCCATATTGCCCCTCATGATTTTATTGAGCGTGATACGGACATACGTACAACAGTGTTGTCGAAAAGGCTTTTCATCCTTCACTCCCTTACGCTCACTCTCCTCCTCTCCCTCACGTGCTTGCTGCTCTAAATCTTCATTAATGGTGCGAGGGATAGTATGAATTAATAATGATTAACACATTGTTAGTGCACTTTGACAATAACAAAAGTCATCATTCATTATTTTAAAAAAAAGTTGGGACAAACAACATTAGCCATTAGAATTTTAGGTCATTCTTTAAAAAAATCACATAATTTTTCTCCTAACAATTTTTTGTTGTAAGACTTCACACATTCATTCAAACATTTTAGGGGTCGTTTGGGGTACCAACTAGAAGTTTGTGGAATTGGTTATTATAGCTCACTCTATGTTTGGGATACCAAATATAATAACGGTGTATATAACTATAAATAATGTTTCAAAATTCTTACTATTTTTCACCCATCTTCTCTTTTCTTTTTTGCTATCGTGTTTACTATTTCTTATGCAAACAAAAATAGTTTACACCATAAACACAAACTATTATAACCCAAACTAAAACAATGTGCACTATTATAACACACTGATTATAATAACTAACTCAGTGTCCCACCCACCAAAAAAAAAAAAAAAAAAAAAAAAGGGTGCTTTGTAAAAAAAAATTAAAGGTTTTTTTTTTCCTTTTTTGGGAACGTATCTTTTCAAGAGATGCATACTATAAATGAATAAAAAAAGAAGGAAAAAAAGGTCAAGTCGTTTCCTTTTACATTTTTATAAAACACTCTTTTTCTCCAATTTTTTTTATTAAAATAACAATATTGATCTACTAAGGGTTTTTTGGTATAGATTGCCCCTTTTTAGGGACCCAATTGAAAAATGACCCAAGATTTGCAACTGAATGAGAGATAGTCTTCTGCTTGCGTCACCATGTTGTGAATTTGCTCATTCGACCTTGGGAATCACTTGCACACGGCAATTAAGAAGTTCAGTCAATACTCGATATTTGATGCTCCTTACTTGACACTCTACGATTTATACTCTGTGTTATATGCTTGATTCATAAGTTCATTTGATGCTTGATGTTCTATGCTTGCTACTTGATGCTAAAAAAATGCATAAAAAGAAAAGAAAAAGAATAGAAAAGAGAAAGAAACGTAGTAAAAACGCATAAATAAAGATATGAAAAAAAAAAAGGTAACATAGAAAAAATGGAAAAAAAGAAAGAAGAAGGTTTCCAAAAGAAGAAAGAAATAGTTAATGTAGTAATTTCACGTGATGATGACATAAATAGAATGCCAAAATTCATCGATTTTAAAACTCGAGGGTTAATTTTCATTTGGGCTCATAATTATTCCATTTACTAAATCCTTTTTATAGCGGCCGCCCCCCCTAATTGTCATCTTATTCCTTCGTAGATCTGACGGCCATCACCTTCTGGAATTTGAGATCGTTGGTCGGAGCTCGACATCAGCCGCCACTAGTAGTCGATCGCCGCATCATCGTCGCATGCACCACGCCCGACTCCGTCTTTTGCCTAGACGCACGTGGAAGCTTTGGATTGTGTTGTTGGCACCTTCACCCATGAGCACCGCGAGTCTTTGGTAATAGATCAATGATAGCTGATCTTTGATGACTTTGTGATGCATGTGTCATAGCACCTACGTTTCTGTGTTGTCTGTTGTGTGAGCACCACGTCTGTCTGTTCAAATGTGTGTCGTGTTTGTGCATGGTGGACATCGTTAGGGATTTCTTATTGAGTATCATTGTAGTACTCCTCCTTTCCCTATTTTTCTTTACATCAAGCAAGGACAAGGGCATAAGAAACGGTTGGCAAGACAATACTATACAAACTAAAAACGAGTTTATGTTAGTCTTTCATGTTGTTTTTCGTCGACTGATTTAATCTTAAATTCCTACTTTAATTTTTTAAAACTTTGGTTTAGGGACCCCGAGAAAATTATAAAGTTTGTTTAATAAAGCAAATAAGCAAATGTGGTTGTTTCAGCTTTGATTTCTAAAATAACTTTTACAATTCTAAACTCTATAGATGTTACAATATTATTATTATTTTATTTATTTATTTTTGCAAAATGGAGAAAAAAAATGGGTAAAATTAAAGAAATCCCAAGCTTAATCCAAAGCCTCTAGCCTTAGCGTAGCCAACTTCATCTTTTTCCCTCTTCCAAGTTTAGGCGCCGCCCCCAGTTTCATCCCCATCCCTTATTGTCTTCTTCTTCTCCGGCGAGTATCTCCGGCAACCGGTGGTAGTGTGTGCGCTGAATCCAGCCAGCGACCTGCACCGTTTACCCGCACGGACAGTGACCCTCCCGGCGGCGAATTAGATCGCTTTTTTTGCGGCTTACATCAGCAGCGGCATCTGGACGGCGGTGAATCACACGTTTACTCCTCCACAGTCGGTGAACGTAACCAGCAGCGACCACTGCGCCCCGCCGAACGCCTCCTCTCGACGTGATTTCGCTCATGCAACTAACGCATGAGCAAGACGCCGACAACCCACACCAATCGGACCTTGAATCACCTTGGGTTCGTGACCTACACTCCGAATGACCTTGGATTTGAACACGCATAGCCTGTAGAAGTTAGATTTGCAAGTTCAAACTCAATCTAGCACGTTCCAGCAAGATTCGACTTTTAGGTAAAGTTGCTCTAAATTCCTTTTAGACTAGTTTAAGTGTTGATTCTAATGCTTGGAACTCCTCCATGTATAAGTTTGGACTAGTTTCAGACCCGGACACTTTTCAGGAAGGAACCAAGTCCTTTTTTTTTTTTTTTTTTTTTGGGGGGGGGGGGGGGGGG
>QLSR01000160.1:255918-272215 GCA_031780015.1 Citrullus colocynthis
GGGGGGGGTTTAAGAATTAGGCGGTCAGTTCCGTTTGGGCTCTGAACTTTTTGTAAGTGCTGTATTATAGATTCTGACCATTGGGACAGTTCTATTTGTAGTTTTGGACTCTTTGGACTTTCGAACAAAGTGTAAGAGTGTCGCTGGGTTGCTCTCGATCACCCTTGTTGTTTTAATTGAGGTGTTTGAAACATCGAACTGAGTTTTAACTTTGGAATCTTATTTTATTCTTTCAGGAGCCTATCAAATTGTTTAGGTGGAATATTTATGGTTAAAATGATTGACGTTCTCAAATGAATGTGTTCCGGATGTCTAAGCATGATGTAATGTAATGTTGTAATGATGTCGTAATGACTAGCATGTTGAGGTGTTGTATGAATAAATATATGATTTATGTTGGGAGTTGTTTTATGTGGTTCGCCGTAGAGCATGGTTTAGAAGCATGTTGTAGGACTCATACGTTCTAGGGAGATTGTGTGAGAAAGAGGTTAAAGTACCTTGTGCATTTATAAAGAAAGTTTGGCAAAATCATGTGCCTTGGATAGAAACAGTCGAGGGGTGATATGTCACCGTTAGGCTAAGGGGACTGAGGAGCATCGAGGCTTTGGGTCAAAATGGTCAAAAGTTGGTGTGGTGATTCTAGAAAGGCAAGTATTGGGACTCTTGAGGAAGAGGTACAATTTGTTGCCAAGATAACCTCGTGTATGCTAAAACCGAGTCTGATCTACTCCTGGGAAACCAGCACATCCAGCTTTCAGTTTTCAATTTTGACAAAATTTTTTGATTGTATGAATCTGTTTCTCTATGTTTCAAAGCCTCTATATATTCCTCTTCTGTTAGGCTTATGCGCGCAATAAACAAATTTGGTAGGAGAATTGGTCTCTTAACTGATTGACGTACTTAGAGAATTTGTTGGATTAAGTAATTCAGAAGTGATTTAATGAAGATTGTTTGTGTAGTGTACATAATTCATGTTTACAACAATAGAGCTCTGATGTTGCTCTTATTTTTCTTACACAGCATTTTTTTTTTTGGGTTATTATTGATTGACATTTGAAGTTGTTAATTGTATCTGTAGTAAGATGTCCAAGGAGGAGAGCTTTGAAGTTAATTTAACAACCGACTGGAGCCCAGAATCTAGTAAGAAAAGAGCAAAAAGAAGAAAAAACAAAAAGAAACAGTTATTGATGGAAGGTGTAGATGTCATGGAAATGAAAGAGGTAGGATCCATTCAGCTGGGGGAAAGCAACATAAACTCCGATAGTGACAAAGTGAAAAAGAAGAAAAAGAGAAAGAAGAGTACTCAACAATATGTAGAGGAGAGCTCTATCAAGGATGAGGCAGGAGAATATGAAAATAGAGCAGAGACTTTTATGAAAGAGGGCAGTCCTTTCTCTAATGGTGGAAGTGAGAAAATTTTCGAAAAGAGGAAAATTGCATTGGAAGATGCTGAGAATGAAAGGACTGACAGCATTGTCAGAGAAAACTCTGAAGAGAAGATTCTAGAGTCTAACAATGGAAAAGCAGATCAAAGGAATATTAAGAGGAAGAAGCGGCTCTTAAAGGAAGCAGCAAATGCAGATATGCGTGGTATTTGTTACTTGAGCCGAGTTCCTCCACACATGGATCCTTTGAGACTTCGTCAGATCCTCTCACAGTATGGGGAAATACAAAGAATTTATCTTGCACCCGAGGGTAATGAATAATTACACGTAATATTTATTTTTTCTATTAGTTTTCCTGTTGCTTCAAAATTTTAATTGCATATTTGTTTTCTCTTTTGTTCCACTGCTGTCATTTAATTTATAGTGGCTTTTATTCTAGTTTATTTATTCAAGGTAATTTATGCTTTCATGTTCAGATGCTGCCAGTCAAGTACAACGAAAGCGTGCAGGAGGCTTTCGAGGACAGTTTTTTTCAGAAGGGTAAACTTACACCCCTGACTAACTTCTTTATTATTATTTTTTTTTCAATTCAGTAGTTCGTGCTGCACCCTTGAAGTAACAAATAATAATAATAATAATAATGATAAAGTAATTAAAAAATGATGTTTGGCTTGTCAAAAGACTTGGTTTTAGTTACTGATTCCATATTGTCCTTATACGTGCTATGCAGGTGGGTTGAATTTACTGATAAACGAGTTGCCAAGAAGGTGGCTAATATGTTAAATGGTGAACAGATAGGTAAACTTTTATTTAAATATACATGTTTTGTATATGGCATCTTGGCTTGATACACGATTTCTACTCTCTTCTGGGGATGGTGGAAGTCATTGCATTGGGCTGGTCTTTCGGGTTTCATTGTTATTTTTCCAATAGGGAAGCAATCGATGTGGCCTCTTTTCTTTCTTTACTTAAAGGCCACCGCTTTAGGTGTGGGAGAAGGGATGTTAGAGTTTGGAGTCGCAATCCTTTGGAGGGATTCTCGTGTAAGTTGCTTTTTTGTAGTTTTTGTAACCCTTCTCCCTTAGTTATTTGAGTCAATCTTTTCAGTACTTTGGAGGATTAAAATCCCCAGGAAAGTGAGGCCTTTTACCTGGCCGCACTAATACAATGGATCGGCTTGTGAGGAAGTTGCCTTTGTTGGTTCATTTTGATGTATTCTTTGTTGAAAGGCGCAAGAAGATCTGGGCCATATTATTTGGCGTTGTGAGTTTCCGAGTTTCATTTGGGACTATTTTATCCAATCGTTTGGTTTTTTGCATGTGTGGCACAAAGACACTAATGATATGTTTGGGGAGTTTCTTCTCCATCTGCCTCTTAAGAAGAAGGGCCACTTTTTATGGCTTGATTAGGTGTGTGCGATCTTATGGGTTTTGTGGGGGAGGGTGGAATAGTAGGATGTTTAAAGGGTTACCCTAGTGAGGATGTTTTTGAAGACCTTTTGTAATTATTCTTTAAGCACTATTTTGCATAGTTGGAGTACTTTTCTGTGGAGGGATCTCCTTTTTTTGTAGGCATAGTTCTTTGTAAGCCCTTATATTCTTTCATTTTTTTCCTAAAAATACCTATATTCAGCACAAGGAAATTATTCCTCTGTGGCATGCATTATGTGTTCTACAATCAATTTGGTCGGGTTATGCTTACCAATTACCTTGTCCCACTCTAAAGAATGGCCGAAGTTTCTTTTGCTCATTAGTTGTGTTTCTCTACCTGTTTTGCATGTGTTTAGGAGGAAGGAAGAGGTCATCTTTCTACTATGATCTCTGGAACATCAAGTATTTGCGTAAATTCAAGTGGGATGATCTCACTGAAGAAACTGGTACAAACCTCAAAAACTCGGTCCTGCCCTATTTTTGCTTACAAGTTACACCACTGCTACTGATACCGAACATTTTGCAGCTTACAAGCATGCCATTCGGGAGCAGAAACTGGCTTTAGAAATCTCTGCTGCCAAGAGGGAAAGGGATTTCTATCTTGCGAAAGTGGATAAATCACGTGCATTGAATTCCATTGAAGAACGGCTAAAGAAGGTACATTGAAAAGCCTTACTGGCATACATCACTTCACTATCTCAATAAGCATTTGGTCGTTTTGGGGATTCATCTATATGCCCAAACTGGGTTTTGATTTGGAAATTTAACTGTGGTTGAGTGTGTTCATCGTAATGTTGTACTTGTATATTTGTTAATCCGTGTTTCGGAAATATAAAATTTTACCTTCTTTATATGGCCTACAGAAGCAGAAGTTGCAAGAAGATTCAGAAATGAATTCTGCACTTGCTGATAGCCAGAAACTTCCAAAGTTGATCCGCAGCTTCCCACAAACACAACCAGTTGCACATTCTGCAGTACAAAACAAACAGAGACTATCTACAAATGTCCTGGCTGGGGTAAGTAATTACGATCATTTACAACCAAACTTCATCTCATGATTTCATCTTTTGATTTTTTATCCTCAGGTTGAGTTCAGTATGATTTTTAAAATGGTGAAAAGTAATTTTAGGTTTGGATAGTTTTAAAAACTTAAAAAGTGTGATTTTGAAATTTTTGGTAAATAGTGCGTCAGGATTCTCGAGTGGACTAATCTCTCCCAAGGTCCCATATTAGACAATGCTCAAAATCATTCCTCCCTCCAAACTCCGAAGTACTACTTTTATTACTATCCCTATTAATATTTCCAATATATCCCTACTTGAAGTATATATTTAGTTCTTTGTTCAAAGGTATTTTATCTAAAAGCATTTCAAATTCACTAAATGATAACTTTGGCTATCTGCAATAAATCTCTGTCCATTGAATCTGATGGTCTTGGCTTTCATCCCTTCTTCTGGCAGGTGTTTGGAAGTTCCTAGTCGTCTATTTTCCAACTGCTATTAATCGAAGAGAATTTAAGACAAGGGATTTGCTATCCAGAGACTTGGGCTTTTTGTAGGCTGAGCCAACCAGTCTTTGACGTATCAATTTATTTATCTCATTACACAACAGAGAAGGTGGAGAAGGAACAGTTGTAGCTTTGATATTTGTATCCTTAAATCAAACTTTTTGTATTTGAAATCATGAGGCAAGGGAAAAAAATTTGTATTTAAATTTATTTTAACATGGGTACAAACGAAGTTGATGGAATTTGAATACCAAATGAATAATCTTAAAGAAATTAATTAGGTTTTGTCAATTAAACCATAGTTAGCCTGCTAAAAGGCAATTTGTAAGTTAGGTTAAAAGGTTTGAATGTGTATGTCTATGTGTGTATATATAAGTAGGCTTTGAGATAAAGCAGTCATTGTTTAGGTAACTTCTTGTGTTTAGGAGGAGGTATGAATGAACTAAAATTACAATAAAAGGGATTATGAAGATATAATAGTATAGTCAAGAAAGACTTAAAAGAATTGGAAGTTACTATCGATATCAACGAGGTGTGTTTTTTTTTTCAATGTTAGTAATAAAAACTTGAAAGCATGTTTAGCTAGGGTTGGCAATGGAGGCGGAGCGAGACAGGGAGAGAGCAAGATAGAGCTATATATATATAAGGGCAAGGTTTTCCCGTCCCCGTCCTGATCCCGAATGGGTATTCGGGGAATCTCAAACTGTCCTCAGTCAAATGGATCAAACAGGGGATTCCTCGACCCAATTGGGTCGGCGTCCCGCAGATTAATTTTTGTCAACCATGTATTTAGCTATTGTAAATTTTCTTAAAAAGCATGTGAGTGAGGACAAACATGTTGTGTTGGTTTGTGGGGACAAGGATAGTTATACTCTTAGAAGCAGTTTAAGTTGAGGGGAAGTAAGGTTGATTACTCTTAGAAGCAATTTAAGTTAAGGAGAAGCAAGTATGACGTTATCATATCAAGGCCATCAAGTGTTGAATCAAGTGTCGAATTTGGAATGTTACCGTTTATGTCATTTTGAAGGAATAGAGCCCATTGGCACATTTATAATCAAGGTACAAACGAAGAGAGAATTTTATATCAAATACTCACTAATTTATCATTCCTTATATACAAAATTAGAAGGTAACATTTAGCTCATTCCTTTGAAAATTTTCTAAGATCCACCATTTATTCAATAATATTTTTCAAAGTACATTGAATGCTTGCATACAAATAATTAGAAACTTTAGGATGCCTATGCAAATTAAATGCTGCATGTATAGAGCGTTTCTTATTCTATTCTTACAAATGGCAACCCTACTGGCATTTTAATTCCAAAAAGAGGCATTAGGTAAGTGATTCTTTCCCAATTCCCATGGTTTCTTAATATGTTCTATACTTTATTAAAGCTACTTGAAGCTTTAGGTGGTATAAAAGTAATAAAAACATCACTAAATATAGATCATCTATGATCTATTATTGTTTGTGCAATACAACATCATTTTAATATAACCTATAAAGTAAGAAGTATTTAAAGCAGAGTTTCACTACCCCTTAAGGCTAGACACATTATTTTGATTTAGCTCATCATTTATACTTCACTTGAATTTTTTTTTAGACTATCTATGGTATCTATGGGATTAGAGATCGAACCCAAATTTCAAAATTGATAGGGTAAGTTTGTGATTTATGAGTTAGGTTCATGGCATACTTCAGTTGATTATTTATTTATTTATTTTGTATTCGAAACAAATCAAGTTTCCTTTCACTATTCATGGGTAGATACCAATCATGATACTTGGAAGTCTAGTAATGTCTTTTCAAAAAGTAAGTTTATTCTATGAAAAAAAAAATGTGTCACAAGCCTTCAAAATTAAAATATAGATCAGATAAATATTTTACTTTAAAAATAAGGTAAAATTACAATCTAGCTTTAAATGTTTGTGACTAATTGGTCTTTAAATTTTAAAAAATGTTTAATAGATCTCTAATGGCATGTTTGTGTTAGATGATATAAGATTAAATTTGTTTCACTTATTAGTTTAAATTTTTGGGCCAACTAGCGATTTAATATGATATCAGTATAAGTCATAAAACTGATTATAGTTACTCATAAATAATTAGTTGACAATACATTATTTTTAGTTTATTTATGAATATGATTTATGTTAAAAAAAATTAAATAATTATTATTTTGTAATATTATATAATTTATAATACATTACATAATACATATCACATTTTTTTAAAAATGAATTGAGTTTATAATCTGACATATTTTTAAATATTTTTATCTTTATTTAATATAATTCTGCATTTTGAAATTATAAAATCGAAAATTTGAATACAACGAAAACATAAAAATGATGTTTTCAGAATTCGCATCGTACGGATCACATAATCCGAAAATAATTTTCAGAAAAAACAAAATATATGTTCGTCTGCCAAACACATATTTGTTGAACTTAGTAAATCTAAAAACATAAAACAAAATTTGGATTCTCTACCAATAATGCCTAAAGTTTCTATTTTGTGTCTAACAAATTCCTAACAAAGTTGCAATTTCAAAAATTTTAATTGAATTATTAGATATAGATTTAAATTCAATGTCTAATGAACTCTTAACTTTTAATTTGCACCTTAAATTTAAAATAAAATAAAATAAAATAAAAAATCATCCCTTAAATTATATGGTTAATAATTTATATACATGATTTGTGAAAATTAAGATGTGGAGAGCAAATGGATATGGATGCCATAAATCCACCAAGCTGCTTTGTATTTAAGAGGGTGTCTTATTTTGCATTAATTGCAACACGAATTAAAGTCCACTTCCAAACTTCCACCAGAAAGCTGTTCGTTTGTTCAATTATTTTCAATGTTTTCTCTCTCATTGTAACCTTTTTTTTAAAAAAAATCATTTTATATTCATAAACTTTCAGATTGTATCCCTAATGGAGTTATATTTTATTCTTTAAGCTTTTTCGGATGTGTGTATTGTAGCAAAAATATCCTAGGATTTTGATTAGACTACCTCGATTTATTAAATTAAACTCATTTCGAACTTAACTAACAAGTTGTCAAATTGAACTTAGTATAGTGGTGTTAGGAAAAAAAAAAAAAAAAAAAAACTTAATCAATAAGGTCTAGACAGTTAAATTATCTTTCCATCGATGAATTAATAATGATAATAACAAAAATTAAAACAAATGGAATAAACTCAAATTTGTAACCAAAGTGAGTATTGTTGAGCAAAAATTGGCATACACTCTATCTCTTAAAATCGACAGCTTGATGACACAATCGTTTACTCTTGTAGGTTAATAAAAGAAAATACAAGACAATAACAAAAGATGTTACTATTTTAATATATGAAAATTGTATTGCCAAACAAATTTCTTTTACGTGTATTAAGATCGCATTTACTCTAATTGAAACACAATTCGTGGACCCCAGTTAATTATATGTGTTGTTGTTTACTTGTATTCCATAATTGTAAAGAATTGTGAGTTTTGCCTCCAAATATTTAATCAAAAAGCGCAATCTAATTGAAAAATTGAGAGTACTCAATTTGATTGTGGTTGAAAATTACATAGGATCAACTACGTTTACCGTTACCGTTATCGTTACCGTTACAAATATTATTAATGTAACCATATAAAAATTATAAATCTGCCACATTTATTATTACATTTACTTCTACCATTACCATTAGGGTCAAGCAATAACAGTAACGACAACGGTAAGAGTAAATTGTTATAGATTTGTAATTTTAGATAAATGCAATCAAAATGAACTCAATTACATTTGTGATTTAGACTTACTACGATTGACCTATCAATGAAAATTCATTACGACTACACCAATTTTCATTACGATTTAGTAAACGTGACCGAAATGTATTCCACATCTCCCTAAACCTTAATAAGTCAAAAAAATATATTTCTATTATAAATATTATAGCAAATTAGATGTCCATTAAATAAATATGCTTAATGGCTAAAGGTCATGTGTCTACTAAAGACACATCCTTTGTGACCATGAAATGTCACTGCCTATTTGCCAAATTGCCTATAAATATAGGCTTTTTGTGGATATTGTAACACACATATTGGAGAGAAAATAAGAGAAAAGATTGGTGTTGAGAAATTTCATAAAATTCCACTTTCTTTATTTTAGTTTATTTTAAGTTTATTTTATTTAATTTAGTTGTTTTAATTACTTTTATATTATTTAATTATTTAATTATTTTAATATTATAATTTCTCGATTTTCGTGGTCCCGTTTTTCCATCATTTTGCTCCTCAATTTTACAACACGTTATCAGCACGAGCTCTTGCCATTTTCCCATTGAAGGTACATTCTGAAGGTATGTCGTTTTCTCTTTATTATAATTAGTAAATTAAACGTTATTTTGCATGTTTAATATATATTAAATTGCTAATATAAATATAATTCTTTGTGATAGTGTTATCATGGCAAATCTTACAAAAATAGAATTTGCAGCCATTGACATCAATGGAAATAATTATTTGTCATGGGTGCTTAATGCTGAAATACATCTCGATGTCATGAACTTGGGAGAAACAATTAAGAAAGGAAATGCAACATCCATTCAGGAAAAAGCAAAAGCTATGATTTTCTTCGCCATCATCTCTACGAGGGATTGAAGATGGAATATTTAACAATAAAACATCTCTATATCTTGTGGAAGAATTTAAAACAGAGATATGATCATAAAAAAACAGTCATTCTTCCTAAAGCTCGTTATGAATGGATGCATTTGAGGCTCCAAGATTTCAAATCAGTAAGTGATTACAACTCAGTTTTATTTATAATCAGTTCAAAATTATTGTTGTGCGGAGAGAAAATTACTGATGCGGATATGTCGAGAAGACATTTTCTACATTTCATGCCTAGATATTGCTCCTGTAGCAGCAATATCGAGAGAAAGATTTTAAACAATATTCTGAATTAATTTCATGTCTTCTTGTGGCTGAACAAAATAATGAGCTATTGATGAAGAACCATGAATCTCGACCAACTGGAACAACACCATTCCCTAAAGTGAATGCTGTAAATTTTAATAATCGTGATCGAGTTCGTGGTCGTGGTCGTGGTCGTGACCGTGGCAAAGGAAGAAATAGTTATTATTTTCGTGGTGGTCATTCTAATCATCCAAATTTCAAAAGAACCACCCGAAATGATGATCAGAAAGGAAAAAGCTCCACAAGATAAAAATTCAAAAGATGATGAGCATAAATGCTTCCAATGCGGGATGACTGAGCACTGGTCTCGTGTTTGTCGTACATCAAAACATCTAGTTGACCTCTATCAAGCTTCCCTGAAGGAAAAAGGGAAAAATGTGGAAGCAAATTTTGCATACCAGGATAATGATATATTTGACCAATCCAATATGACAAATTTGGATGTGGCGGACTTCTTTGAATCTCCTGAAGAGAAAGTCAGCACAAATAATGGCATAGCAAGTGTTTCTTTTAATTTTGAGAATATGTAGAATTGTTTTATCTATCTTTCATGTTTTTTTTTTTTAGTTAAACCTTGTATTACAAGTTTTCTTATTGTAATTATCTTGTTTAAATGAAGAATCATGGACAATTTTCATAAATTGAGTGACTCAAAAATGAGGAATGAAGATCTATGTTTAACAGACTGTGCAACTACACATACAATACTTACAAATAAAAAATATTTTTTCAAATTGACAATGTTGGAAGCAAAAGTCAATATAATATCAGGTTCTGCAAACCTGATTGAAGGATTTGGAAAAGCAAATATTATTTTGCCTAGAGGAACAAAATTTACAATTAACAATGCATTGTTCTCTAGTCAATCAAAGTGAAATCTATTAAGTTTTAAAAATATACGCTGCAATGGTTATCATATTGAGACTGATAGGATAAGTGGGATAGAATATCTTTATATCATATTTCATGTCTCACATGAAAAACGTATATTGGAAAAGTTGCCTGCTTTATCTTCTGGATTATATTATACTCATATACAAGTCATTAAAACATATGCAACAATGAACCTGAAATTCATAAATCCAAATATATTTACAATTTGGCATGTCCGGTTGGGTCATCCAAGATCTATAATGATGAGAAGAATCGTTGAAAATTCAAATGGACATCCATTGAAGAACCAGAAGATTCTTCAATCTAGTAAATTATTATGTGATGCTTGCTCTCAAGGAAAATTAATAATTAGACCATCGTCCAACTAAAGCAGGAACCGAATCACCTACATTTTTTTAACGAATCCATGGTGATATATGTGGACCTATTAACCCACCAAGTGGATCATTTAAATACTTTATGGTATTAATAGACACATCCAGTACATGGTCACACGTGTCCTTATTATCAAGTTGAAACCTTGCATTTGCAAGATTACTTGCTCAAATAATTAAGTTAAGAGCACAATTTCCTGGTTATACAATTAAGACCATCCATCTTGATAATGCTGGTGAATTTACATCCCAAACTTTTGATAATTATTGTATGTCAATTGGAATAAATGTTGAATATCATGTAGCTCATGTTCATACACAAAATGGTTTAGCAGAATCATTTATAAAATGTTTGCAATCAATTGCTAGACCATTACTTATGAGAGCGAAGCTTCCTACATCTATGTAAGGACATGCTATTTTGCATGATGCATCACTTGCACGCATTAGGCCAGTAGATTATCATAAATACTCACCATTACAATTAGCTTATAGTCAAAAGCCAAATATTTCTAAGAATTTTTGGATGTGTAGTATATGTTCCAATTGCTCTACCACAACGTACTAAGATGGGTACTCAAAGGAGGTCAAGAATATATGTTGGATATGATTCCCCATCAATTATCAAATATCTTGACCCCTTGACGGGTGATGTATTTACTGCACGATTTATTAATTGTCATTTTAATGAAAAAAATTTTCCAACATTAAGGGGAGGAATTAAGAAGTTGGAAAAGGAAATTGCATGGAATGCATCATTATTGTCTCATTTAGATCCTCGTACAAATCAATGTGAACTTGAAGTTCAGAAAATAATTCATTTGCATGATATAGCAAATCAATTACCAGATGCATTTATAGATGCAAAGAAAGTAACTAAATCACATATACCTGTTGCAAATGTTCCATCGAAAATTGATATTCCAACACAGCAAGTTGTCACTAATGAATCTGAAACACGCCAGAAGCGTGGTAGACCAGTGAGTTCCAAAGATAAAAATCCTCGGAAAAGAAAAATAAACGATAATAAAAAAGACTTGGTTGAGGATGTAAATATCCACGAAGAAACCTTGGACATGACTAATAATACAATTAGTGAAGAAGGTGAAATATCTAAAGATAATAATGAAATTTCAATAAATTATGTCATGACAGGAAAAAGATGGAACCGAACTCATGTAATTATTGATAACATTTTTGCATGTAATGTTGCACTTGATATTATATCTGAAAATGAGGATCCTGAACCAAAATCTGTTGAAGAATGTCGACATAGAAATGATTGGCTTCAGCGGAAAGAAGCAATCGAGACAGAATTAAACTCACTTTCAAAATGCCAAGGTTTTGGACCAGTAGTCCGGACACCAGAAGATGTCAAGCCCGTGGGATACAAATGGGTATTTGTGAGAAAAAGAAATGAAAATAATGAGATCACAAGATATAAAGCAAGACTAGTTGCACAAGGTTTTTCCCAAAGACCTGGTATTGATCTTGAGGAGACATATTCTCCAATGGTGGATGCAATTACATTAAGATATTTAATTGGTCTGACTGTGTATGAAAATTTGGTCATGCATTTTTTGGATGTTGTCACAGCATATTTATATGGATCTCTTGATAATGATATTTACATGAGAATCTCATAAGGATTTAAGATACCTGAAATACATAAATCAAGTTCTCGAGAGCTATATTCAATAAAGTTACAGAGATCACTATATGGATTAAAACAATCAGGACGAATGTTGTATAATCGCCTGAGTGGATATTTGTTGAAAGAAGGATATCAAAATAATTCAATATGTCCATGTGTTTTTATAAAGAAATCACAATCAGGAATTGCTATTATATCTATGTATGTTGATAACCTAAATATAATTGGAACTCCTGAAAACCTTTCAAAGGCAATAGAATATCATAAGAAAGAATTTGAAATAAAAAATCTCGGAAAACAAAATTTTGTCTTGGATTGCAAATTGAGCATTTAGCAGACGAGATTTTTGTTCATCAGTCAACCTATACAGGCAAAACTTTAAAAAGATTCTATATGGACAAAGCACATCTATTAAACATTTCAATGGAAGTTCGTTCACTAGATGTGAAGAAAGATATATTTCGATCTCGAGATAATAATGAAGAACTTCTTGGTCCTGAAGTACCATTTCTTAGTGCAATTGGTGCACTTATGTATCTTGCTAATAATACAAGACCATATATTGCATTTTCAATAAATTTATTAGCTAGATATAATTTTTCTCCAACAAAAAGACATTGGAATGAAATTAAGCATATACTCCGTTATCTCCGAGACACGATCGATGTGGGTTTGTTTTATGCAAATAAATCAAATTTTGACTTGGTTGGTTATGCATATTCTGGATATTTATTTGATCCATACAAAGCTAGATCTCAAACAGGTTATCTGTTCACTTGTGGAGGAACTGCTATATCTTTGCGATCAGTGAAACAGACCATAACAACTACTTCCTCAAATCATGCTAAAATTCTTGCAATCCATGAAGCTAGTAGAGAATGTGTGGCTAAGATCAATGACTCAACACATTCGTGAAACATGTGGCTTGTCTTCTAGTAAAAATCCTCCAACAACATTATACGAAGGCGGCACAACATGTATAGCTCAAATCAAAGGAAGATATATTAAAGGAGATAGAACAAAGCATATTTCACCAAAGTTTTTCTACACTCATGATCTTGAAGAAAATGGCGACATCACTGTACAACAAATTTGTTCGAAGGATAACTTGGCAGACTTATTTACAAAATCATTACCAACTGTAACTTTTGAAAAATTGGTGCGGAACATTGGAATGCAGCAACTCAGAGATCTCAAATGATGTTCCTATGAGAGGGAGCAAATGTATTGTATTTTTTTAGAAGTATTAGATTATATGAAATATGTACTCTTTTTCCTTCACATAGGATTTTTTCCCATTGGGTTTTTTCCTAATAAGGTTTTAACGAGGCATATTTTATATATATATAACAGGCATCTAAGGGGGAGTATTATAAATATTAGAGCAAATTAGATGTCCATTATATAAATATGCTTAGTGGCTAAAGGTCATACACATCTTTTGTGGTCATGAAATGCCACTACCTACTTGCCAAATTGCCTGTAAATAGAGGGTTTTTGTGGATATTGTAACACACACATTGGAGAGAAAATAAGAGAAAAGATTGGTGTTGAGAAATTTCATAAAATTCCATTTTCTTTATTTTAGTTTATTTTAAATTTATCTTATTTAATTTAATTGTTTTAATTACTTTTATATTATTTTATTATTTTAATATTATAATTTCTCGATTTTTGTACTCCGTTTTTTCGTCATTTTGCTCCTCAATTTACGACAATTTCTAGTTAATAAATTAAATTTTAAATAAATAAAGAAAAAGTCAAAAGATTATTAACATCAGCTGAAAGTTGCCTTTAAATGGGCCCTACACAAATTGACACACTACCACTTGCATGAGAAATTTGAGTTCACAAAAACCATATTCTCGTCCACACATTACAAACCCTAAAAAAACAAGAGAGGGAGCAAAAGCCTGAAACATTAATTACTTCACAATAAGAAAAGAAAAAAAAAAATGACAACATATATTTATTTCTTTCCATCCAACTCCCATGGACCCAACAAACAATTCTTATTTTAATCCTATTTAATCTGTTGCCAAACTTTTATTCATTTATTTGAGTATCCAATAGACTACAATGAGACGGATTATGTAATTTTATTTTTTAAAAACTTTATGTTTTAGGTCACCTTTACCGTTGGTGTAATTGAAATATAATTTTATTGATGAATAAATATTAGTAAATCTGAATCACAAATGTTATCGAACTGCTTTTAGTTACGTTTATTTAGAATTACGAATCTGTCACAAATTTATTGTTACTATGACTCTTAAAGGTAATGGTAGAAGTATAGGTAATAATAAATGTGTTAGATTCATAATTTTCATATTGTAACGTTAACAATAATGGTAAAGATAGTGGATTCCACGTAATTTTCAAACACAATCCGATTGGGCATCCTCTATTCTTCAATTAGATTTGAAGACGAGTCTCACAGTTCACAATGAAATACAGGTAAACAAGAACTTATGTAATCAATTGGGGTGTTTTAGTTGGGATAAACGTAGCCTTAAATATCAGTCTAATCCTAATTTTCTTTTACTGCATTAGATAATTTTAAAAAATCATTCATTTATGTTAATCAAGTCACGTGTTTTACATAAAAAAAAACATGAAAAAGGAAAAATAATGAGAAAGATACTAATTTAAATTAAAGTAAAATACAAAGACAAAAATAAAAAAATAATAATAAACTAAGTTTTAAGTCAGGTTGAGCTATATACACATTTACATTTGGGCAATGATTTAAAAAAGTTGAACAAGAATCAAAGGCTAAAAAGGAGAATATATTTATAAATTTTTAGATAATATCAGTGAAGATATGTGGTTAGTGGTTGATTATTAACATTCAAAAGCAGAGAGATCTCACAAAACACAATTTAAGAGGAAAAAAAAAAAAAGGAAAAACAATTACTAATTAGGTAAAGCTTGGGAGGGAATAAGTTTGGGGGAAATTTGGAAGAGGAATTCGGTGATGATTTTTCTTGTTGAGGCGTTTGACGGAGTTTGGATTGACTTGAAGGAACAAGTAATTTCCCGCAAAAAGATCTCCCAAATACGCTTCTCCATCTCTAAATCTCTTCAAAACCTTCGAAATGGAGCCTCTCATAGCATTCACCAACCGCGATTTCCTCCTCAACAGCTTTCTCAAGCTAGGGATTCTCAGCTTCTTCAACCTCCTCCCAATCGACGAAGCCTTTCTGATTCTGAACCACCGCCTCGATCTCTTCGTAATCCCTTCTCCTCCTCTTGATCTCCCAAACGCCTCCTCAAATTCCTCACTGTACCTCAATCTCCGGTACCGGAATTTGCCTGCCGATGCGGTTTCGAGGGCCGGCATGGCGGATTTGGAAGTTTGTTGAGAAGGAAACAGAGTATTGAGAGCGCATTTATAAAGGAAGAGAAACAGAGTGATAGAGAGAGATTGTTTAGGGCATTAAATGGTCTGGCAACAGGAGGTTGGGGTTTTGCTTTTGCTACTACCAAAAAAACAAAAAAAAAAAAAATTATTCACATGCATTTGTTGTATAAATAAAGTTTTTTGGTTTATTCATGTTCTTATCAATACGGTTATGCTCAATTATTGTTTGTCTTTAATGAGACCTTTTTATTTGGTGAAACTTGTCGATGATAGGAGTTAGTACTAACATGTGTCCCCAACTAGGTAGGGTTTAGCATGACTTTATATACCATTGTTGATTGTAATAGGAGTTCAATTTTGTTCATCCCTTTCAATTATTATTAGATATACCAAAAAAGGGTTTCATCTCAACTTAAAAGAGTAAGAGTAAACTTAAAAGTAAACTAAATTAGGGCAGGTTGGAGCTAGAAATTTATGGTGGATGGAGGGCAAAATTTTGTCCTTTAAACCTTCTTTTAATTTGAAATTTATGTTCTCTTCAAATTATAGAGAGATCGAAGTGAGGTTATAGTTAATTTTTCATAAGAAATTTCCATTTAAATGATTAATTTTTAAAAAATAATCTTCATTTATGAGGAAAATCTTAGACCTCCTCAAAAGAAAGGAATGTTTCATCTTTATGTTGACATATATATATATATATATATATATATAT
>QLSR01000160.1:272649-346548 GCA_031780015.1 Citrullus colocynthis
CAGCTGAATGAAGCGTTCGGGTGATGTCGTTTTTATGAAGATATCAACATCAAAGTACCTAGATAACATCAAAGATGACTGAAAATATATGACTCGAATGGAAAATAGTGTATGTTGATTTTTCTCTTCTTGGCCTTTCAAATGTACTTTTCTTAGTCAACAATATGTATGTACTGTGGAAGATTCAAATTTCTAACATTTTGGTCGAGAGTATATATTTTATGTTAGTTGAACTATGTTCATGCCATATATATAATTTTTTTTTTAATATAACAACGGTGGGAATGAGGAATTGAACCTCCCACCTCGAGGATGGAAGTTTATGTCAATTATTGCTGATTAAGCTTGTTTTGGCATATGTATATTTATATATATAATTTTTGTAACAACTTATGTTTTCTATATACTTATAAAATAATCTCAATGATAATCCTTATTATATTGCAAGTTTTATTTCTATATATTGTTTTTTTTTTTTTTTTTTTTTTTTTTTTTTTTGCCTAAAGATTCTTCAACTACTGATTTGTTAATATAAAAACCTCCCACAAACCACTATTAAATTTTTTACATGGATATTTTTTAAAAAATAATAAATCATTGTTAAGGTTTGTGTGAGTAGGGAAGTATTGCTGACTGAGGACCACCCAACCTTAATTAGTGATGAGTGATATATTTTTCACAATTTAAGTCAAACATAATTTGGTGGAGAAAACATAAAAGTTGCATAACTCTCTTTATAAATATTAATTTGGACAATTTTTAAATATAGAGCTAAAATATTTACAAATATAACAAAATGTCTAGTTTATCATTTATAGACTTGGATATCATCTACCACTGTCTATTACTAATAGACACTAACTAATAGATGTCTATCGGTGTCTGTCGTTGTATATCACTGATAGATCATATTTTTCTATATTTATAAATATTTTTAATAGTTTTATCATTTAAAATAATTATTCATATTGTTTATCATTCTGCCATTATTAATATATGTATATTTTAAAAATTAAATAACATAAATCATCTCAATGTTATTAACTCTATTAAATTTTTTTTTATTATAATTATTTCAACAAATGGAAAATGTGATCCAATATTTAGTTTTATTATTGTTTTATGGGAAAGATGCGTCCAATGCCTACAAAACAAAAAAGAGGTTAAGCGCTAGTGTGGTGTCTAGTCACACACATTCTAATGCTCAAGTTAGTTTTGGGTTCGTGAGTAATTAGATATTAGCATTTAAACATACCTTGGACTAATGATTTTGGTTGTTTATATAGAATGGTAAAGTTTAAGCTCATATGCAACAGATGGAATACTCAATTAAGTGTACCATCTATTCGGATTCTCCCATAGACCCCACTAAGCTCTCTTCTAAGTTCCTTTGAGCTGTGCAGCTTACCCTATGAGCCTATTGAGCTTTCTCTCAACTCTTTAGGCTCTCCATGAGTTCTACTAATTTTGCCCATAATAAGTATGATATGATCATTGTCTCGTTTTTTTTTTTTCTTAATTTAACAATTGTTGAGATGAGGTCAAACCTCCCAACTCTAGAATGAAGGTCATACCATTTTCCGCCTAACTGAGTTCAAAACTACGAACTCATTTTATTTAGGTAAAAGAAACGATAATAAAAACTATTTTATTTACTCATATGTAGTAATATTTTGTATTGGTGAAAAGTTTTTAGGTAAAAAATATAGTAATAATAATAATAATTTTTCATTTATTTTAGATGAACAATGAGATCAAATATAATTGAAGTTTTTAATTTTAAAGTTAAACTATATGTTGGGTGAATGATTCAAATCCATGTGAATTTGTCTTGTTGGCAATTTGAATTATATTTTCTATTTTAAGATTTATTGAATTTAAGAAATATGCCTTCGGTAGATAATTTGAATTTTCTTTATGAAAACTATTTTTATCCAAATAATTTTATATTTTCAACGTATTCATATTTTGAATTTTAAAATTTAATATGTAGAATTATATTAAATAAGGATAAAAAATAGTTAAAAATATAATATGTTAAATTATAAACTCAATTCATTTTTTAATTAAATTATGTAGTAAGTAATGTATTATAAATTATATAAACTAATTAACATAAAACATGTTCGTAAATGAGTTAATAATAGTTTGTAATCAAATACATTTAAAATAATTGTTTAAATTAGAATTTAATTTTTAAATTTATATCAAATACATATTTAAAAATATGAAATACAACTTTATTTTTATCCACGTTTAAAATCTTGGTTAAAACTTTTAAGTTATCCTGGCAAAGTTGGATTACAATAATATTACACATCTTATCTTTTGTTTTTCATGTATATTAACTGCAACCACAACCATTAATATTTACACCAACACATACATATATTATTTTTCTTCTTTTTGGAACCCCACATCAACAATATCTTAATACCCTCGTACTCTTTTGAGTAAATTTATCCAGCCACAAATTCTTTAGAATTGATATTCTTAAATGCCATAAACATTATTCTTTTAATTTTCGGTTGGAGTATAGTTGAATGTATCAAACCATGTCAATATGAACCCAACTAAGAAAAGAAAAAAAAAATTGTATTATCAATCTCGAGGTCAGATGTTCGATTTCTCCACCCAATATTTTATAAAAAAAAAAAATTGATTAAGAGGCTCTTTTTTAGTCAAAAGATTCAAGCATTCACTCAACGTATATCCATAACTTCAATTTGGACACAAATTTATATAACTTCAATTTGCATCCAATGATTCTCTTACATATTAAGAGTGTTAAAATTAAATTACATATATTAAACATAAATTTTTATTTTGTGTTTAATTGGTACTGTTAGACATTATTTAAAATTAATGTATATATTAGTTAAGAAAAAGTTAGGATCAATTAGCCAAAAGTAATCCCCATCCCTGTTCTGTTCTCCATTTCAGGAGTCGGAGTCGAAGTCGAGAAATCCCCGTTTGGAGATCGGTCCCGGGGAAAAATTCCCCATTTATATTTTATATTTAATTATCTTTTATTTGACATCAATTAAAATTTAGAATTTATATTGAAATTGGGAATATTTTAGATAACAAATTAGTATTATTATTTATTTTTTAATTAATAATTAAAAAGCATTTTAGACTTTTTTTATACTAAATTAAAAGATAACGTTAATTATATTAAGAAATGAATTAATATTAAAAAAATTAACACAAAAAGTAGCTGCTACTGTTTTATATATAAATATAAAATAATAAAAAATAATTATATATACAATAAATAATAATAACAAAATTATTATATATATGTATTAAACAATAATTAAAACATTATTCGGGGCGGGGTCAGGGATACCCTCCCATCTGCGACCCGTTTTGTGTCCCTGGTTTGACTCCATCCCCAGTCAAAAACTCAACCCTGAATTTTTGTCAACCCTATTAGACCAATCAGATATAAAATTTAAAGTTAATAGATCTATTACACATTTTTTAAAAGTTGGACTTATTAATATAACTTTAAAATGACAAGGACTAAACTTATAATTGGTTAAATTTATTTATGTATAATATATGTATCAAATAATATTTATTTCAAATTTATTATAAACATTATCCAGAAAATTTATATATTTATCAAAGTTTGTAAAAATAGAACTAAATTTTTCATAGAACTAATATTTCCAAAATAATTTATTAAAGATTAAACAAAATTATATATGTGTACAGATGTGGGGAAAATTAACATTGACTTAAGTTTTTCTTTACGGTTATAAGTGTACTAAAAATTAAAATTTGAATAATTTATATTAAAATATAAAAATATAAAAGAATTAAAAGAATATATAAATATACATGTAAAAAATTTTCATAGCAAAATATATGTATAGATATATTTAAAAAATTACTTTTCAAAGAAAAAAGAAAAAGAAAAGTAAGTTTATTGCAAATAAAAAATTAAATAAATAAATAAAAGAACGTGCAATCAGGGGGTCTCGATCCTTGCACATGAGCGAAACTTGATATTTTGACTAAAATTTAATATATTGAAATTGATGAGTTAAAATAACTTTAAAATTTATTTAATTTTAGTTTCTCTATTTTTATAGTTCAATTCTAGCTCTCGAAAGTTCAATAAATTTTAAATTTGATCTCCAATATTTATCTATTGTTGGTTTTTTTATAAAGAAAATTGTTATTTATAACTTTTTTTAATATAAATTTTGATAGTTCAATTTTAGTTCTCGAAAGTTCAATAAATTTTAAATTTGATCCCCAATATTTATCTATTGTTGGTTTTTTTTATAAAAAAAAAAATTGTTATCTATAACTTTTTTTAATATAAATTTTGAAAATATATTCATATGTTTTATTTTCTTGCATGAAAATTATTTTATTATTTGATCAATTTCGGTAAAAATTAATTTTGAGGGACTAAATTTAAGATTTGTTAAAAATACGAGATTACAATTGAACAATTGAAAGTATAGAAACTAAAATTGAACAAACTTCAAAGCACGAAAATCAAAATAATATTCTAACCCATTAATTATTTGAGGCCTTATATAGTTGTATAAGTATTCCAAATAATAATAGTAATAACAAAAACAACTCCCTCTTTTAACAATAACAATAATATCCTCTAGCTCTTATATCCTTAATATCCTCTCCTTTTTATATATACATTTATAGATCCATAAGATATATTACTTGAAATACAAACGACAATATATTTTTAATTTATTCTAATTTAAATTTTTACTCAAGAACTTAATTGAATAAATTAAGTAATATTTTTAAATATAGCAAAATGATTCAAAATATTTATTTAAAAAAATTCATGGTCTATTAGTGATAGACAGTAAAATTTGTATATATTTATAAATAATTTGATATTTTTTCGGTTCATAATAATTTTTCATCAATTATTGCATCTAATTGGGAATATTGAAAAGAAAGATGACAAAATTTAAACAAACGATGTTAATTGTTAGAAAGGAAAGGGAAAATATTTTAAATGACAAAATTTTTAAAAATATTTACTAGTAATAGCAAAATATCACAATTTATTTGTGATAGATTGCGATAGACTATTATCGCGATACATATAGTAGGCAAATTCGTGATCTGTTACCGATATTTATAAATATTTTAATTCATTTTTATATATTTGAAAAATAAAAAAAAAATACTTTATTAAGTGGCACAACAATTTATACAATCAACCTAAATATTAGATATTAGATACTACAAATTTACCGGCGCTAATTTTTGTTGAGATAACCAATAATTAGGTATTAATAATGTTCCAAATTGCATGGGGTAATGACAAATGATAATAGGCGTATGTCTGCTGACGTCATGCGTATATCCTCCTAGAGATGTAACGCAATTTTATATTCCATATTCCTCGAATTTGTGTGTGGCCAAAACAAAATGCCATTAAGCTAATAATTATTATTATTATTATTTTTTTTTATCAAAGTCATAATGGTTTTTGCCTAGACTCTATCTACTCAAGAAATTGAATTTTTTTTTTCTTTTTGAAATAACAATAAATTGAAAACTTTGAAACAAACAAACATTTTTAATGGAAATTCTCCTTTTCCAATGAGGATAGATTGAGGAATTTGCAACTGTTTGGATGGGCTCGCAAGTTTTCATATTATAGTTTTATTTACCTTTCTCCTTTGAAAAATATCAATTTATATATATAAATTTTGAGACTGGTATCAATTAAAGTTATGAAACAATTATTATATCAATTCAAAATTTTCTTAGACAAAGTTCTTTTTATCTTTACAAATTGTGGATCTCTTTTCTCGTCATTTATTTCTCATTTTATACATAATTTTATTTTGAATATAGATAATTAATTAATTAATATTGATTTAACAAAATTAATAAATTTCTTGTTCCAATAAATCAATAACATTCACCCGATGACGAGGCAATTTAATTGCAAATATGTAAACTTTTTAAATAGTGAAAATTAAATTGAAAAACCAATTAAATTAAATATTAGGAACTAACTACCATATAATATATATATATATATATATATATATATATATTTTATAAAAATAATTAACTTATTGCTTATTAAGGTGAAAATTTCCAATGCTTTGATTGATATGATTTATTTATAGTTTAGTTAACCAATTAACATGTTCATGACCTCTTTTAATATCCCTTCTGTTTTTCTTTGTACATTAAAATATATTAGGTTTTTTTTTAAAAAAAACATAAAAAAAAATCAAAATATTTACAAATACAGTAAAATTTCATTATCTATCTGCAATAGACTGCGATAGACTTTGTATTTTGCTTAGTTGTAAATATTTTCAGCAGTTTTGCCATTTAAGATAATTTCACTGTCTATTTGCAATAGACTGCAATAAATTGTGTATTTTGTTATTAGTTGTAAATATTCTCAGCAGTTTTGTCATTAAAGATAATTTCCCTATATATTAGAGGAAAATACTTTTTTGGTCCCTAAGTTTTGAAGAAAATGTGCATTTACTCCTCATGCTTCAAATTAACCAATTTAGTCTCTAAATTATCAAGAATAGGTTTAAAAATTAAAATGTCTCTCTACAAATAGATTCATTAAATTTAAAATTTAAAATTACTAAATGGTTTATGTGCCAAGATGACTTGGAAAACAAAAAAATATTTTTAATATTTCCCTCCTCTCGCCTCTATTATTCTCTCTCCTCCATCTCTCCATTGCCAAATCTTTTAAAAATATTTTTATTAGCTGGTATTTTTAGTAAAAATTTATATTTCTTTTCAAGTCATCTTGCCCCATAACGCATCTAGTTCTATTTAAATTTAATGAATCTATTTGTAGAGGGGATCTTTTAAAACTATTCTTGATAACTCAAGAACTAAATTTGTTAATTTGAAACACGAGGGGATTAGATACACTTACTCTTCAAAACTGAGGGACCAAGAAAGTATTTTTTCCTATATACTATTATTTAATTCACAAATTATTAGTTTAGTTATATCATTTTTTTTTCTTTTATTAATATAGCTAAAACAAGCTCAATAAACTAATATTTTACATTCACTTCCTTCTTTAAAAGTGAATGTAAAAAAATATACAATAAAACAATATATCATTTCTCACTTGACGAGACTATTCCTCTCGAGTGTTCATTGCACTATTATTCTTTTTTTTTTTTTTTTTCTCATGACATTAAATATCAGAATTAAAAGAAATGAAAATGGCCCATTAGAATATTAAAAACTCTCAATATATATTACTCCAGACTATGCAAGTTTTTACATGTTTTCTAAAGTTGAATGGTATTGTATTCAAATTTGACCCACGATAATTTTTGTATTTAATATTATCATTATCACATCTCAATATTCTGTTAGAAACATTAAAATTAAATCAATTTCAAATTAGAAAAGCAAGTACAACAAATAGGGGAAAGAAGGAATTTCAAAATTTAATGCCAAAAAAAAAAAAAAAAAGGTATTGACTAATTGGAATCTGACGTGTGTGTTCAAGTTTTTCCTTTAAAAAAGTGTTTAAGCTAAATTAATTAAAATGGACATTAATTAGTTTAAATAATTGTGTGATAACCAAACTCAATACTTTCAAAGCTCAAGGTGCTATGTGGCTCATAAAAAATTTATTTAAATAAATTTATAATCTCTGCTTGATGAATTAATTTTAAATCTAAGCTTTCAATCTTGTCAATATATAAAGCTTGCACTTGAAAGTTGAAACAATAATATTGTAATTAATGTATCTTTAAAACTTTTCTTAAAAAAAATATAAATCTTTAAAACTATAATATTAAATTTCTATCGACATGTCAATATTTCTATGTTTCCATGAGTTCGACATTGACATGAGAGATTAATCGATATTTTCATTGTATCATAGAAAAATCCACGAAACATAAATATAAGCAACGAAATGTCACTACTGTAAACATATTATAAATAATAAACTTTTAAAAATAATAAAATGTTTATTTATTAATTTAATTTAAAAAAAAAAATTCTATAAATATCCATCAAATTCGATGTTTTCCTAAGACTTTTATAGAAATTTCCGTAAAATTAAAGCTTTGATATTTTCGTCGACAACAACATCTTAAACTTTGTATAAAATTAAAATAAAAAATATATGAGTAAACAAATAAATTATATAAAATTCAACAAATAAAACATCCAATATCATGTCATGAAAATGCCTAATTCCAATAATGGAAACGTTCCAACCAACCCATAAAGGAATGAGAAAAGCACACACAACCTTGAGCAACGGTTAAGCAAAACTAATTAAGTTTGGGTTGCACCAATTCAAAGGTTCAACTTTTACAACGGTATCGTTCCATTAAAATAAATAGTACGTGAGACTTATAATTTTATTAATTTAAAGTTATTTATGTGTCAATTTTAATCGTTCATTTTATTAATTCGACACATATGAAAAAGTACATGTAAAAATCGAATGCATTGACTATTTTCAATTATAATCCTAATAAGGTTCTAAATTTGATTTGCTTATAACAATTTAGAAATTTAACTGAAATAATTAAATGTCTTGCGTGATATTTTAAAAATTTGTGGAGAGTCGAAATCTTGAAGTTAGGAACAAGTTCGCATTTCTTCTTGATCTTTGATCAATCTCCCAAACCAAATATATGTTTATCTTTCTTGAGATTGATAATCAGTTTGTTAATGAGGGTTATTCTTATTATCGATGTGGGATCCACCTTGGATAGGAGAGTTGTCAAACATAATTGAGTTAGTTTCCTTTATCACTAAATTAATTGAAGAATGGTATAAATTGATACACTTCTAAAAAATCAATATTTAAATCGATATATTTATTGGTGTATGGTTTAAATTGATACAATCCCCAAAGTTTAGATGTGTGTAAATTAAAAGTTGTCCTTAAATTTGTTCAAGAAAATAATCTCCTCCAAACTAAGATTGTTTTTAAAGGAATACTTAACCAATCACAATGTTAATTATTCACTACAGTGAATTTAGCTTAGTGGTATAGGTATGCCTTCCGTTTGTAAAAATTAGAGGTTCAATCTTCCATCTTTTTAGTTGTTGTACTAAAAAAAATTGCTTTTTAGATTACATTTATTTTCTTCCATATTTCCTAGCTGAAAATCGATCGCCTCTTCATTAAAATTTCAAGTATATGTCAAATATATTAATAATACATTGGAAAAATGTAAATATACGTGGCATATATTATTTGGTATATAAAACAATATATCGTACGAATTGTCTTGTTCATGCACTTATTAAATATACCTTGATTTTGTTTCTAGAAAATTCAAATATATAGTGTTGTATATATAAATATATCTTATTTTATCTTTGGAAGCTTCTTGTCAATTTTTGCTGAATTTTTCAGAATTTTTTAAAGAAATTTTCATCATTTGTGTAAGTTTTGAAGAGCTGAAGAGATAAATCGGCCAGATTGTAATGTAAAATAGTAGGTTATTAAATTATATATATAAAAAATAAAAAAGGTTAAACAACTGTGTTAGGTTTATTTATTTAAGTTATATGGGTAGATTTTTTAAAAAGAAACAAAAAATAAAAAAGCCCTCACTCGAATGACTTTCCTTAAGGAAAAGATCAATTAGATGGTTGATTCTTTGTCCTGTCGCCATTAGGTCATAAAGGATTTCCCCTCTCTACCCTTGCCTTAATTCTCCTCCCCTAGTGGCTAGTGCTATTAGAAAAAGCCCAACTTTAATAATAATAATAATAAAAGAAATGTCTCATAAGGTCGAAACACTTTAGACACCTATTAAACTTTTTTAAAATTTAAAAGCCTAACGTTTAGATACCTATTAAACACTTTTAAAATTTAAAAGCCTAGAAGCACGTAATTATAAACTTATGAATATAACATAAAAACTTCAAATTTTATCCCTTACATTTCGACAGGTAACTTTGATGATTTGAACTCCTGACCTTTTGATTGATAATATAATATTTTAACTAGTTGAATTATATTCAAGTTTAAAGTTCAAAAGCCTATAAACACGTAATTATAAACTTAACAACATATTATAAACACTTTAATTTTTATCACTAAAATCTCATCATGCAACTTTAGTGATTTGAACTCCTAACCTTTTGACCGATAGTATAATATTTTAACTAGTTGAGCTATATCTAAATTGACACTTACAATGTAAAATAGTAGAAGAAGAAAATGTAAAATAGATAACAAGATCGTGTTTGATAACTATTTGATTTGTGATATATATATTTTTTTTAATTTTGAAAATTAAGCTTAGAAACACTAATTCTACCTTGTTTTGTTGTTATCTACTCTGTAAGAGTGTTCAAAAATTAACATTTTGAAAATTGGGTTTAGTTTTTTAAAAAATAGTATTTATTTTTTAAATTTCGCTAAAAATTCCAATGTCCACTTAAAAAAAGATAAAAACCATATAAAAAAAGTTAGCAAGAAAATATACATGATTTTCGAACATATATATGAGTAATTTTGTAATGACTAGTTTCACTTGTTGGATTTAAAATCACTTAAAATTTTCTTTGATAATTCAATTACTTTTAAGAAACACAAATCCTATTGTTGAAATTGATTTTAAATAATTAAAAATATGTTTCGAATTAATAGAGAAAAAGGAAAGAAAAAAAAGAGTGATAAGAGAATAAAATTTGCAGCAAGGTAGACTTTCATAGGACCAAAGTGTCCTAATCAGCAGATCTCATGGTGGCAAGCATGTTGAATGGGGTAATATCCACTTCATGAAGCTAAAATTGCGCTAAAGTTTCTCAACTTTCTATTATAAAGGCATCGGATGTCTCCAATAATGCCCCATTCTTTATTTATTTTTCTTTAATTTTTAGACGCAACATTCAACAATCAATCATGTGCTCCGCCTAAACCGAAATCCCCAATATTTTAAAAGATACCCCCACTTTACAAAACTCCACTGTTTCTCTTCAAATCCGCCACTGAAACCCAACTCTTTCAACCCCTCCATCCATTTCAATCTCTTTCAAGATGCTTCTACTTCCATCTGCTCCCTGCTGAGGTATTTTTGTTATGTTTTGCATCAAATCTGAGAAATCGCCCATAAGGTGTTTGTTTAATGCCTCTTTCTTTTTCTATCCACTATTTATAATTTGGGATTTGGGGTTTCGATTATTCAATGCTTGTAGGCTTGAAGTGATTGAAATTTTGCAATGCTGGGAGCAAAACTCAATCTTGATGAAAAATTAGATAAACCCACTAATGTTTTTTTGGGGGGAGCTTGGGCTTCTCATTTTTGTTTAGGTTGTGTATGCTGATTGAATTTTGTGTTTATTTACTTTCTATATTTGGCTGTTTTAGTTGTTGGTAAATTAAGGGATGTGGCTGAGTTGTCTGCAGACTAGACTTCGGTATTGAAGAAACTTAAGAGATAAGTCTATCTTCTAAAGTCGGCTCGGCTTTACGGTTTTGCGTGAACTAGTCATAGGTGCCGCCATTTGTTTTTATTTTTGAATACGTTTTTTCAATTCAATTTTTTTCCCAGACACTTCGTCCTTCAATTCCTACACGCGTCTGCAGTATTTAATTAGGAGGTCTATTTTCTTTTGTCCACGATATTGTAAACAATTGATTGATTGGAGATCGAATTTTTGATTTGCCTACAACTTTTTATATCTTGCATTGAGATTCATAGAGCAGGATTTTGTTGGGTTGTTCTGTAGAGACTTTTTTGTTCTGCTTGATGGGGGCCAAAAGTTCAAAGGAGGCCTCGCCCTACCGCTCAACTTCTTCTTCCTCATGGGGTGCTGGTGGGTATTCTCAATCGTCATATGGACATGAGACTCCAAGTTATGTGCCTCAGCAATCCTATCCTTCTCAGCAGTATTATACATCCTCTCAAGAGTGCTATGGGAACGTTGGTAATGGCAGGAGATTGGATAGAAGATACTCGAGGATTGCCGATAATTACAATTCTTTAGAAGAGGTATTTTGTAAATGGGTTTAGGGTTTGAATAGGGTTTGATACATATTTTACCCTTATGGAGTGGAGAATGATGGCTTAATTTGCATCTGTTGCATTTCTTATTTCTTTCTTAGACTAAGGAACTTAAAGTAATTTGAGCGTTCGTAAATGAAAAGTGATGCTGTAATTTGGGGGTTTTTGCTTTTCTTCCTTTTGGAAAAAGGGAAAGCTTCGTGTTTTTGGTTTCTTGCTTTTAAATTATGTGCTTATTTACTAGCTTTGTACTTTCGAGCCAAATTTTCGAAAGTGAACAAAAAGTTCTTAGGAACCTGTTTTTCATTTTCTGGAACTCGGATTTTAAAAGCATTTTTGAAAAGTAGACAGTGGTATAGAAAAAGCTTAATTTAAAATCATCATCAAACTGAGCCTTAGGGAGGTGAAGTAATCTTCTGTCCTTTCAGGTAACAGAAGCACTTGCTCGTGCTGGCCTTGAGTCTTCCAATCTTATTGTTGGCATTGATTTCACCAAGAGCAACGAGTGGACAGGTGAAGCATTAATTTTTGTGCCCAAAATTGCAGAATATGGCCTTTTATTTGTGGTGGGACATTCTAATTTGACGTTTATTTTTTCAAATAGGTGCAAAATCGTTTAATAGACGAAGTCTACATCACATCGGAGACCACCCAAATCCTTATCAACAGGCAATATCAATTATTGGAAAGACATTGGCTGCTTTTGACGATGATAACTTGATTCCCTGCTTTGGGTTTGGAGATGGTTGGTATCTTTTCCTTTCTTTGCAAAACTCTTGATCAATAACAACTGTTGTTGCTCACTTTTCCGAATTGGCAGCGTCAACTCATGATCAAGACGTATTCAGTTTCTTCCCAGAGGAGGAGAGGTTTTGCAATGGATTTGAAGAAGTATTAAGTCGTTACCAAGAAATTGCTCCACATCTACGACTTGCAGGTTTGTTTTATATATCTACGGTCTTTCTTATATTTGACTTGTCTCTTTGAGACATGTAATTTGATCTTGGCTTTGTGATAGGACCAACTTCATTTGCACCTGTTATTGAAATGGCCATGACAATTGTCGAGCAGAGTGGTGGTCAGTACCATGTTTTGCTAATAATTGCAGATGGACAGGTAGGTCTAAATGTCTGATTCCCTGCTTCTAATAAGTTGAGTTAGGTACTAGGGGAGGTGTTAAACGAAAATGAAGAACTTTCTTTTCTTCTTCTACTACTGTTACTCCACTCCTTGCTGCTACTATATAGTTTTTATAAAGAAAATGTCAAGGGTGGAAAATGAAATCTAGAGCGACTGACATCTTCTAGAACCTAAAAAAAATTCTGGTGGTGTCCGTGTCAGCATGTACAGGGCTCTATGATAATTAGAACTAATAGAATGACTTATCCTTGGGATGTTTTGCCTATGGTTTTAATAAAGTCTGAGTCTAAAAAGTCTACCATGCAGAAGTTGAGCATGTGCGTGAATTTTTCACATAGGTCATAAAAACATGTCTAGTTGGTGAGTTAGCGATTTGTATAAATTAGTATGTAATATAAAACGTGGTTTTGACAAGTCTGTTTGCTTCTTCATGTCTTTTGAAAGTGTTCCTCTATGCTTAGGTTACTAGAAGTGTAGATACAGAACGTGGGAGGCTTAGTCCACAGGAACAGAAGACTGTTGATGCCATTGTTGAAGCAAGGTGAAAATGGAGTTCTTACATCCCTCTAGCTCCCCCCTTTACTCTATAGCTTCAAGCACTTGTGTCCATGCGATATTAATATATGCTTTTGTTTCACTGCAGCAAGTTCCCTCTCTCAATTGTTTTAGTTGGAGTCGGGGATGGCCCTTGGGATATGATGAGAGAATTTGACGACAATATCCCATCGCGTGCATTTGATAATTTTCAGGTTAGTCTTAGTACTATTACTTCCATCCATCTTACATGCATACAGACATACCTATATGTGTGTGCCCTCATAAATGCATGTATATGCATTTGATGTATGTATATTTTCCACTTTCTTCTTCTCCCGTGTAGGTTCTGTTTTATTTTTTTCCATTAACTCTCACCCTCTCTCTTTGTCTAGTTTGTAAATTTCACGGAAATTATGTCAAAGAATATACCCTCATCTCGGAAAGAAACTGAGTTTGCTCTTGCAGCATTGATGGAGATTCCCTCCCAGTACAAAGCTACAATAGAACTCGATATTTTGGGGTAAGAGATTTTTTCATGCTCGCCCAGATTGATTTTTGATATCTTCTAATATCGTGGCTCAAATTTATGAGAATTTATATTAACAAAATGAAAAGAAGTCAGAAACACAGAATTAAAAAACTATCTTTCCTTAGTAGACGAAGATATCAAGTTAAATCAAATGGGAAACAGTTTTGACCCATAACTTATTTATAAATATTTTAGAAATGGGCCTCAGAAACAATCCTTATGTCTCTCATTCTTTTCCATTGATGACGTTTTTGTTTACTTGAGCAGTGGTCGCAAGGGTGTATCTCCCCAGAGAGTTGCACTTCCTCCACCAGTCTATGGCGCAGCTTCTTTTAGTAATTCAAAATCTTTTAGTAGTTCAAAGCCTACCTGGTCTTCCAGTTATGAGCCAAGTGTGCCTTCTTACCCAGTAAACAGAAATCCTACTAGTACTAGTACTAGTACAGCTCCTCCTGTAGCTAGCTCAACTTATGATAACCAGGTTGGTAAATTTAAATCTTGTCTGTCATGTTTTCTTCACCATTTTCTTCTTTTCTGTGATCTAATGCATCATGTTAATCGTATAATGTAGTAGAAGTTTCATAGCGCCGGCAATTTCTCGTCTTTAAGAAAAAAACATTTTCCTAAAAAGTGAATGGTGTGAAAAGAATACTAATTGCACTTCAACTTCAATTCAAATTGAGCATCCGTGTTGCTTGGCCTTGTGGAACAATTACTGTTTTTGTGTTTCTTATATTTTCTGTCGCAAGAAATTGTTGTGATGTTGTTTAATAGCATGTTCAAGACCTTTATATGCTTATGCTCCCACCATTGGCATATTTCTTTCTACTCCCTTTTGTTTTCAGATTTGGTGGTAAGGTGTTTGTGTTCTGGCTATCAATTCTGAATTCGATTTATTGATCAGAGTAGCATCTTTTTGGGGAAAAAAAAAAAAGAAAAGAAAAGAAAAAAAGAAAGATGAAAAAAGCAGTTGTCTATTAAGGGTGACAAGACCATACAAAAAAGTAACACCCATGTCAAGAGTTTTGTTTCTTTGCAACCATATGTTCCAAAAATAGGAAAAATAACTATAGCTTGCCTAGAATCTTTATCTTCAAATCGAGGATCAAATTAGAGCAATCTAGTAGGCATGTTTCCAAAACTTTAAATAGATGTTAGATTATGTATGAAGTTCGTGTCTTCCCTCCGTTCAATCCAACTCTTATGTGGTACTTGATGATAGCCTGGATTCCCCACCTTAGATTTCCAAATTTGTTCCCCCAACCAAGTTCAACACAATCTGCCATTTGTTTGATCTTTCGATCTTCATCCTAAGTATCAATCTGAATGTAGCTCAAATGTTAAGACATATTTTCTCAACTAGAGTGAACCTCTAGAATGCTTAGTAATTTTTAATTATTTTCCTTTGATATTTTAATGCAATTTCACCCTTATTTACTTTCTCCTGAATCTGTGCCATAACGAGCTTGTCTAGTGAAAGAACTAACATTGTACTTATCTTGAACAGGTCTGCCCCATTTGCCTCACCAATCCAAAGGACATGGCTTTTGGCTGTGGACACCAGGTGAGACCTATGCAATTTCTTTCAACTATTATAGACAGAACATAAATCAAGAATCCAAGATTGAATGTTTTTAATAATGAATGTTTGTGTGTTTGTTTTCATTACAGACTTGTTGTGAATGTGGACAAGACCTCCAGACATGTCCCATATGTAGGAGCGCCATTCACACCAGGATAAAGCTCTACTGAAGTCACTGAAATTATTTGTAATTTATTCCTTAATTGATCCAAAATGATGTCGTGTCTGATTCCGTTCGTACATAGATGTTTGGGTTATGTTCTTCAAATATACCATGTGAGTTGCCCATTTGAATGGCATAGTTGAAAAATTTGAAGAACCCAAGTTCCAAATTTGACATATGCGATGCGATCTTCAGGTATATTTGCTTCAAGTATATTTGGATTGATTTTTCAAGTGTTTAAAAATAATTTTTTTTCTCACTTGAGGCGCACCTCGAATAAGCATTTTTACGATTGAGTTATGAATCTTTTAGGATAAACATGTACAGGCTTCGCATCAAGATGGTTTTATCTGATAGCAATTTTTTTTTTTTTTTAATTTATTTATGATGTCTTGTGTTCTGTTTTTGGTTTAAATTTGAAGAATGTGTTCTCGAGGATTTTTCATTGTTTATTTGGTTTGGATGCAAATTCTATATAGAGGTGACATTGAATTTTTAAATGGCATCCTAGTTTGATTAAAATTCTAAAATATAAAATTTTATTGATCTTTTATCCTAGATGTGAAAGAAGAACAATTGTTATACTAAGAAGAACAATTTTTAAGTAGTAGTTGGCATGACTTTTCATTCTAGAGGTGGAAGGATTGTTCTTATTCTCCATAATTGTTGCACTGAAAAAATAATTTGTGGAGAAAAAAATTTGGAGTTTTGACATTTTGGTTGAGTTGAGGTAACAATGTTATCTTCACGTTGACATAAGTAAACTTATTAGACACAAAATTAAAAATTGATTAGATATTTTGTATTTAGGGAAAAAAACTTGTAATTTAACTTATAAACTTAAAATTGATCACAGTAGTTTGATTGAATCTTAATCCTGACTTTCATGTTGGGTCTTCATATGGTCTTTTACTCAATTTTAAACAACTTTGCTCAACTAGTTTAGATATATATCACCAATAAAGAAGATGTTAAGTGAACTTAGCTTCCACTATAACTTAAATGTACCTCATCAATTCAATTGAGGTTAGAGAGACAAATCCTTGTTGTTATTACTAAAATTTAATATTAATTTAGTCGTTTTTGGTTCCTCAATTTTAGTAAAAGTTTTAGTCTTTGAATTTTAATTGATAATGATTTAGTCTTTGTGCTTTTAAATTTATAACAATTTAGACCCTATTTTGTAACTATTTCGTTTCTTGTTTTTGAAAATTAAGCTTATAGACATTACTATCCCTTCAAATTTATTCCTATTATCGACCTTTTACCAATGGTTTAAAAAACCAAACCAAAATTTGAAAGGTAAAAAAGAAAAATTTAAAAACTTGCTTTTATTTTTGAAATTTTGCAAAGTATTTAACTGTTGTACTTAAGAGAAATGTAAATCAATGTAAGACACGAAAAGAAAATAGGCTTAAATTAAAAAAAGAAAAAACAAAAATGAAATAAAAAATGACACTTAATTTAAAGAAAATTGTTATCATAGAGACCAAATAATTACAAATTTCAAGAATAATGACTAAAAAACTAAATTATTTGTTCTACAAAATCTAGAGGCTAATAAATTTTTTTTAACTAAGTAATAATAGAGCTTTAGAACCATGACCAAGAGAAATTGTGATTTATTAAAAAAAAAAAAGTCAAAATATCTTTTTGATCTTAAAATGAACTTTTAATAAAATTAATTAAATAATAAAAAAGATTTTTTATATAAAAAATAACATATGGAAATACGTTTTCAGATTTTATAGAAAAAATATGAATGGATAACAAATTTTTTTTAAAAAAAAACCACTATAATTTAGAATTGAAGACTAAATTTAAAATTTATTAAAAACAACTAAAATCCAACGAAATTTTAGAATCAAAATAGTATGTAACCTAAAAATAAAATAAATCTAACTTAATTGAGATATGTAACCTAAAAATAAAATAAATCTAACTTAATTGAGATATGATATGTTTTAACGACTAAGAGATAAGATACATATTTCAAATATATCTATACTCACTACAGCAAGAATGAAGAAGAAATTAGTGAAAAGGATGACGTGTTAAACAATTCTGGGCCCTTTGGCGATGGCGAAAATACGATGAACAGTGGGAATTAACTTCTACTTGTCTGTTCCCAAGAACGAACCCAGTCTCTTCCGCGTCAGAACGATAGCTTCATCTCCTGAATCTGCTGGGGTTTTCTTTTCTTTTCGTTTCTCTGAATTTTCACTCAGATTCCGCCATTACTGTAGTGATGAAGAACAAGACCCAGTCCCTTTCCTCCACTCGCCTACTCAAACTTCTTCTACTTGGATTCATCATTTTCCTCGCCCTCCTTTGCCTCTATTATGGATCCTCTTTCGCACCCAGCTCCCGTAGATCTGATGCGGAAGATTCTGATCCTCTTTTTGGTGGGGATATTTTCAATCACGATTTCGATAATTGGCATGAACGTCGAGACCTGAATCTCCAGGTCCCTGAATCCATACCAGTAAGTGCCACTAGCTTTTCGCTTCTGTTTCTTTTTGGTTTCCATTCCAATGAAAGTTGGTTTAGTTGATGTTGTTCTTGTTTTGCAATTTAGATCTGCGATGAAAGGTATTCAGAGTTGATACCTTGTTTAGATAGAAACCTTATTTACCAATTGAAATTGAAGCTGAACTTGAGTTTGATGGAGCATTATGAGCGGCATTGTCCTCCTCCTGAACGCCGATATAATTGTCTCGTTCCTCCTCCTACTGGTTACAAGGTTGGTTATATGTGGACTTTTGCTAAGAAATGGTGTTTTTATTGAAGGGTTTCAGCTTATTTTGAAGTTTGATCCCGACAAAATTATAATTAGAGTTTCAGATCCCAATAAGATGGCCAAATAGTAGGGATGAAGTGTGGAAGGCAAACATACCACATACACACCTTGCACAAGAAAAATCAGACCAGAATTGGATGGTTGTGAATGGGGAGAAGATTAATTTTCCTGGAGGTGGCACTCATTTTCACTATGGAGCTGATAAGTATATCATTGCACTTGCGAAGGTGAGGTGTTTTTCCGTTTTCAATCCTTCATGTACTGTATTGAAAAATAAAAGCACAAATAGTGTTCAAAGCAATCTCAAGTTTTGAGTAATTTAACAGCTTCCCAATTGTCAAAATTTGTTTCTATGCTTAGTTTCTTTCTGCAAGTAAATGAATACTGTGTGGCAACCCCTATACGCTAATACATGAGATTCATGCTTAATATCCTTGTTATGAGTGCAGATGCTTAAGTTCCCTGGTGATAAGCTCCACAATGGGGGAAATTTACGGAATGCCCTAGATGTCGGTTGTGGGGTTGCAAGTTTTGGAGCATATCTTCTTTCACATGATATTATTGCTATGTCATTGGCTCCTAATGACGTGCATGAGAATCAAATACAATTTGCTCTTGAGAGGGGGATTCCATCAACTCTTGGTGTTTTGGGAACAAAAAGACTACCCTATCCAAGTAGATCATTTGAGTTGGCTCATTGTTCCCGATGTCGAATTGATTGGCTACAGAGAGATGGAATCCTGTTGTTAGAACTTGACAGGTTACTTAGACCTGGAGGTTATTTTGCTTACTCCTCCCCTGAAGCCTATGCACATGATCCAGAAAATAGAAGGATTGGAATGGCTATGCATGACATCCTGAAAAGGATGTGCTGGAAAGTAGTTGCCAAGAAGGATCAAACTGTCATATGGGGGAAGCCAGTGAGTAATAGCTGTTATTTGAAAAGAGATCCAGGGACTCTTCCACCCTTGTGTAATTTGGACGATGATCCAGATTTGACTTGGAATGTGTTGATGCAAGCATGCATATACCGATACTCTGCAAGTGAGTGCAAATGCTTCTAGCCGCACGCACTTTTAATCATTATGTGAATTTTTTTCGTTAAATGATCCTCCCAGTGGTTTCATCCCTTCTTCTTTTTCCTTAAAGTTTGTAAAAATGTTCTGATTTATACTACTCTTTTCTGAAGAAAGTTTTCAAGCAGTACATACTCAAGAACTTGAATGTCGTTAAGTAATGGAGTTGTGTTTTTCAACAGACTCTGCCTTAATTTTTCTATCAACTACAGCTCTGTATGTCCATTTCACTTTTCTTTTTGTGAGCTTGTCATTATTGCTTCTTGTGTGCACCTAGACGTTCTTTTACATTATTCTCTTTTAACATATCAATGGAACAGAGATGCACAAGCAAAAAGGAAGTGGACTAGTTCCTTGGCCACAGAGACTTACGTCAGCTCCTCCACGTCTTGAAGAAGTTGGTATCAGTGCAGAAGAATTCAAAGAAGACAGTGTAAGTTTTTTAATAGATGTCATCTCATTTATGGTTTTTAAGCATTAGCACAAATGCTGTTCGTTGTTTACCTTTTTTTCCGTCATATTCTAGAAACCTAACGGAAAGATTCAATTTATGCAGACTGTTTGGCAGCTTAGAGTGGCAGAATATTGGAAAGAAATGAGATTAGTCATACAGAGGGACTCCATCAGAAATGTGATGGATATGAATTCCAATCTTGGGGGTTTTGCTGCTGCACTAATTAATAAAGATGTCTGGGTGATGAATGTTGCTCCTGTCAACTCATCTGCAAAATTGAAGATTGTATATGATAGAGGCTTATTAGGAACTGTTCATGATTGGTATGCACTTTACCCGGTCATTCCTAACTTGACTTTGGGTCTCTCTGTCCTATATTTTCCTATACCCTTTCTTTTTTCATGATACTAGTTGGTTTCGGTGACTGAATTTACTAATATTCCCTAACTTTTTCTTGATTATTTAATATAATGGTATCTCCCATTGCCATGTTGCTATCTTATTTGACTGCTTCGATCTTATCACACTATGGTCTATAAACGTGAATTATTTGTCTATACTGAATAGTTGGATTGTTCTTGTACTCTACTGAACATTTAGAGAAGCATGCAGCAAAGTTAAGGCAAGTACAATACATGCCATGTCAACCATCTAGTTTAAGATAAGCAGCTGGATAAAGCTGATTTATGTACGTGTGAGAGGTTATCTGGCTGCATTTTAATATAAGTTGCATTCACTTATCCTTTTATCTTAAAATAAGGTCTGTAGTCATCAGTCCTTATATTTTAATATTTGGAAGTTGCATTCACTTATAATCTGGCTTTGCATTAAAGAACTGTTTCCTTGGCTTCTATATTTCGGGGACACTATCAAGATTCTTCATCCGATCATATTTGAGCAAGAAATTCCTTTCTTTTGCTTTGTAATCTCATTCTTTTGAGGCTTTAAAATATGGTGCTTTAATTTTCCTAACTTACAGAAATCCATCTGTCATTGTATTTAAGCGCAGCATTTTTACTTGAGTTATGGTTCAAGTTAACTTATGTAATACATGGTTTTTATCGCAATAGAAAGATCAGAATACCAGGCAGTAAATGTACCTTTTATTTCCGTTCTTTTTTTAAAAAAAAAGCTTTTGAACCATATTTGCTACCGTCCTGTTTGTGTTCTTTGCTTATCCAGATTCCTTGGTTTTGTTTTACAGGTGTGAAGCATTTTCCACATATCCTCGCACCTATGATCTTCTTCATGCCTGGGCTGTATTTTCAGAAATTAATGGTCGCGGATGCAGTATGGAGGATCTATTAATTGAAATGGATCGGATTCTAAGACCAGATGGGTTTGTCATTATACGAGATGTTCCTTCTGTCATAAACTACATACGGAAGTATTTTACAGCCCTGAGATGGGATGGATGGTTATCAGAAGTGGAACCTAGGGCTGATGCTCTTTCCAAAGTAGAAGAAAGAGTTCTAATTGCAAGAAAGAAGTTGTGGGAGAAGGAATTAGCAACAGTCTGATTTTGCTGCATTTTTCAGGTAGATATAATTTATTTCCCTTTTGTGAATGAAGCATGTCACTGCGTTGACTCAAGTCTCATTCTTTCTTAGTTTATGGACCTCTGCAGTGACTTTTTTTTATTTCCTGATAGGGCACGTCAGTTTGAAAAATAGTTGTCTTTCTTTAGGATTGAAGTTCCAAAATAGATTAATGATAGATAAATACCCAAATGTAGAACAATTGTTAAATAGGCTTTAGAGATTGCTGTACTTCAAATCTAGAAGTTCTCTTTAGATTAGTGACACTTAAGAAGTCTCCATGCACACAGAGAACTGTTGGCTTCTTTCACATCTAGAAATTTTGTCTATTTAGATAAAGAGATACTCACATTTGAGGTGGTGGGGTTCAAGAAGTTCTTCAACTTGAAACTTTGAATCTTTTTATTCTCTCTTTCTCCCCTATTAGTTGGATTCCTCTGTGGTCACTGGTAAAGTAAGAATTTATAGTTCAAGGTTGTTTCCCTGGGGTGTAAAATGTCAGTTTTACCCTTGTAGGAAGACCGAATATTACATATTTTTGTAGTCCTGGGCTCCCAGTTGAAAAGGAAGATTGGCGAGCTTGGATCCACAGATTTATTTGCAGTGGCCATTTTCCCATTGACTTTCCCTAGTAATCGTTGCTGAAGATGGAATGATACAAGTGCCATGGAGATGCAGTCATTTTGAGAATGCACGAAATCAATGGGATAAAATGACAATAGGCATTTTTTTTTTTTTTTTTTTCATGCAAGAAGGTTTATGTTTGTTGACAATTGTCATTTTTCTTTTACCAAATAACTTTTGGTAGGAGTGGGCTGGTAGATTTTCTTTTAAAAAAAAAAAACAAATTATAATTTTTTTAACGAGTAACTACATTGCTATTTTGTCATTTTATAAAATAAATAAAGAAATAAAGAAAATGTATAAAGTAGTTAAAATGTTTTAACTGCGGAATAATATTCATGTTAGGGCAAGTTCGAAAATGATTTTGAAATAATTAAAATGCTAAAATACTATTTTGGTTCCTATAATTTGAAGTTTGTTCAATTTTAGTCTTTATATTTTCAACTTTTTAATTTAGTCCCTATACTTTTAATAAATCATAAATTTAGTCCTTAATGCTAGTTTATTGTTAATTTAAAAAAACTTTTTGTAACACATAGCATTTTTGCTGTAAATTTTGAAAACATATTCACATATTTTTTTATTATTTTTTTCATGAAAATTATTATTATTATTTAATCAATTTTGAGAAGAATTAACTTTGAGGGATTAAATTTAAGATTTATTGAAAATATGAAGGCTAATATTGGACAATTAAAAGTATAAGGATTAAAACATTATTTTTATATAACCAAAATAAATTGATTTTGGAGTACTAAAATTATATTTCTAAACAATTTCGAACATAACAAAATTCTAAATATATATCAACGTGAAATTTTGTAATAAACTATCATTTTATGGTGAAATAAGGATATTTTATGAGGTTGTTGTACATGGTGAAATAAAGAAATCTATAGCTCTTCTAAGCAAATTGTTGTTCTAAATTGGCAAATTGATTGGCCAGCTCGTGGTTGAAAAAGAATGGGCAAAAGAGTCGAGCAATAGATAAAAATTCAATTGCTAAATTTTGGCCAAAAAAAAAAAGTTTACTTCATAAGTTTTAAATGGCTATCTAATTAGTTCTCAAGCTTTTATGTTTTTCTATTGAGTACGTCAATTTTTTTGGTCGAACGTTAAATATCTCATCAATTGCATTCAATTTAATTAATATTCTTGATCAAACATTATTATTATTTTGAATTTATTGTTCACTAAATGTTGATATGACATACTCGTCCAAAATAGATCATTGATTTAACATATTTTGAAAAGGAGGTATTGTTTTAATCTAATTAAAGAATTGAAAGTGCTCACTTTGATTGTGGTTGAAAATTATACTTTGTAAAATTACAACTATTGTTACTATAACCATATAAAAATTATGATCCTCACATTTATTGTTAGTTACTACTAGGTCAAACAATAAAGGTAACAACAATGATAATAGTAAAATGTGATAGATTTAAATTTTAAGTAAATGTGATTAAAGTAAATCCAATTATGTTTGTCATCTAAGTCTATTATAATTCATTAATCAATTATATCTTATTTCGAGTACATCAATCTTTATTACGGATTGATAAACATAGCCTTATTGTTTGATTCAACTTTGAATTGCTATTAGTAAGTAATAATACTAATTCCTATTTAGAAAAACAAGGAGTGAGTATTTTTCTAAAATCTATAAAGGGAATGGTAGTAGAGGGGGACTAAATGACTTTTTTTGAGAAAAGGTAACCATAACTAATCCTATAAACTAGTATTAGGATTTATTAAACGTGTGAAACTTAAATCTAAACATTTTGGTTATCTACTTTTAAACTCATTTTATTTTAGTTAATGTATTTTTAGACGTTCAAACAGTAGTCTCTTGTACTTTTAATAAATCTTAAAAGTAAAACTTATGAGAAGAAACTTTTATTAAAATTGGTAAAATCTTGATCAATATAAAATAAAATAAAAAAATTAACGAACCTATTATGGTAAATTTGAAAGTGAGGGATGAAATATGTATAGAAGGCTGATCGGGAGGGACTAAATGTGTAATTTAAACAAATATTTAATTATGGGCGATATGATGTGCAATGCGGCAATGGCATCGTCCCCTCCAACAGCTCACGTAAAGTGGTAAATAAAACAAAATTTAAGGGAAAGACGAATTCAAACTTCCCACTGTATGTTTGCTCTCATTTCTTCGATTCCTCCGGAGACTAACCCATAATCTCTATCTCTCTCTCTCCCTCCATTCTTTCATTCACATCCTAAATTTGCATCGCTCGCCTGTTCATCTCTCACCGGCAACTCACGCCTTCCATGGCTTTCTAGATTTTTCAAGATTCAGATCGCTTTACCCCCTCTTCGTAGTCGTAGATCCCCCATTTGGAACTATTTCTCCTCCAGGTTTCCCTCTTACACAATTATTTCCGCTGCAATTCTTGTTTTGCAGAAAGTAATTTCCCCCATCTTGTCCAATTTCTAATTATGGACCTTGTCAATTCCTGGTTTTCTCGTCAGGACCAACCCCAATTTGTTGCCTGGCGTGACTTACTTATCGTCCGAATTAGTTTTAATGGCTTGGCATCGCTGATAACATCGCCTGTTGTCCCGTTGCTTTAGCCTAGGAGCCAACCTAGTTATTGCAATATCCCAAAGTAGGGGCAGCTAACTGTGTAGATAGAGACTCTTTCCTCTTGCGGGCATAAAAGATCTTGAGTTGAGATGCTACTGCTTAGATTAGATGGTTAGCTCAGTAGATTCTTGTAGCTACCTATCCCTAGAACTACTAAACGCTATGAAAGCCATAAAACTGCTCTACTGACCAGTGACTCTACTTTTAGATAGATAGAGAAGAAAGAAGTCACAGTCCTTTGTTCAGAGAGAAAGCTTGGTAGCATGTTGTGTGTGTTGAAATTTTCTGGTTTTCTCCTGTTTCTTCGAGTTCTTCTAGCTGCGTTTTCCAGTTTGGTAGTTAGTCTTAGTTATTGCAATGTTAGCTGGTGCAAGTGAGTTTGTTTGTAGCAGCATCAAATGTGGTTATAATCTTAGTTATTGCCATGCGATTATGACCACTTTTGATGCTTGCTGCCGAACTCTTTGTTGTTTAATTATTCGGCTTTTTGCTCAACTGATTAGTTTCCCTCTTTGTTCATCTTTTCAGGCTTGGTTTTTTTAATAAAGTTGTTGGCATCTGATTCAAGCTTGGAGTTCTGGATACTGCAAAATTGATTACTGAATGTCATTCCTTGTTCCTACACTAAATAGGTTTCAGAGACATTCTTATTTAACTTGAAATTTGAAGGTTTTGGACACTATGGTCAACCCAATACGCAGGTTAAATTATAATCAAGCTCTTACTGCCCTTTTAAATTTTGTGGAGCTTGGGCTTCCTGTAGTTATCGATGGATTACACATTTTTTTTTCTTCCATTTAGAATATTTATTTTCAACTTGTATTATTGTGCAGTGGAAACATGAGAAAACCTAATGAGATAATGAGGATTCTAGTTACAACATTTGTTGGAGGTGTTTTTGGTTTCTTTTTAGGAGTATCCTTTCCCACGCTCTCATTATCCCAGGTAGAAAATTTTATTTTCGGCGTTTCCTATTAATTATGTATCTGTTCAATTTCATCCATAATGAATTGGCTCGCATATTTTTGAAGGGTGAGAAAGCTTATTATTTTTATTTTCATTCTGGTAGCTAAATTTCCCATCCAGCCTGATTCCTTCTATTGATCTCACTTACATTGAGGACAAGTACTCAGGCCTCTCCACTGAAGCTTTCTTGAATGCTTGGTCTTCTTTGAAGGGTAATAGAGGCAGCTCCTTTTCACTGAACGAGACAAAGGTGCATCTTTTACTTAAACATTGTTTTTCTGTAGAATGCAAGCATGGTTTATTTATGTTAGTTGATGTAATGACTGACAAGATGTTAACTATGGGGGTACATGTCTATTTTGAAATCTAGATTTCTTTTAAGGTAAGGAAATTAGATAATCGTGGATATGTTTATTTATGCACATACTTTGGCATGAGATGGCATTATTGAGAACTTTGGATGTGCATAATGTCTGATTTGTTCTGCTAGAACTGGCTACTGAACTTTGGATGTGCATAATGTCTGATTTGTTCTGCTAGAACTGGCTACTGAAATATTGATGACGATGCAGATATGGGTTCCTACAAATCCTCGAGGAGCTGAAAGACTACCACCTGGTATTGTTGAGTCTGAATCTGATTTTAACCTTCGGCGTTTGTGGGGTATGCCAAGCGAGGTACTTATTGCCTACAAAAGCTTTACAATTCTTACTTGGCCTAATAATCTAATGTGTGAAACCTGTGAATAGCTTTAATGTAGTTCACTTGTATTAGCTTACATGGTTTAAACTCGACCAATGAATTGATAGTCTCAGTGTAGATTTGACAAAAAGTGGAGAATCATGACGTAGGTGAGTTGTTCATTGGTACCAAAACAGCGACCAATTTGGTCTGAATTTACATACTATGTTAATATTACATCTATATGGAATGCTGCTTGAAACCATTCACGGACCTATCTCTTTTTATCTGCAACACTACTTGTTTAGTGTACGCTTGTTTTGCAATGGGAGAAATGATTGGAAATTTCATCAACGAGTAATGTTTACCCCCAATAGGTTTTTTCCCGTAAATAGAAATTTTGAATTATATTTTCCCATCTGTTTCCTGTCACAACATTTTGGCTTATACATTTCTTGGAATACAAAAGATCAGCATGTTTCCCTTTATGGACAAGGATGTTGGATGGGTTGCATAAACTTGAGATTATCACATCTGAAATCATTATGATAAATAAGATTGACAGAAAAAGGGGATGTCATGTGTGTCCTTATTTTACTAGCGAAATATTTCACTCATCCATTAATTGAAATTTCTACTCAGGTTTTCAAACTGATTCCATTATTGGTGGCCTCACTTGCAGGATTTGGCCATCAAACCTAAGTATCTGGTAACATTTACAGTTGGTTTTGATCAGAAAAAGAATATTGATGCAGCAGTTAAAAAGGTTAGTTGAAAAGGTGTGCATAGTTTGCATTTCTCTGTCCATATCTGATGTATTTTGACAGTTCTCAGAGAACTTCACAGTCGTGTTGTTTCACTATGATGGACGAGCAAGTGAGTGGGAAGATCTTGAGTGGTCGAAGCGGGCTATCCACGTGAGTGTATACAAGCAAACTAAATGGTCAGTTATAAGCTCACCTCAATAATCTTCCATAGAAGGCAGCAACAAATTTTATTTGTACATCTCATCTAAACTATGTATACTTCTTTCCTAGGTGGTATGCTAAACGTTTTCTGCATCCTGACATCGTGGCATCCTATGACTACATATTTGTATGGGACGAGGATCTTGGAGTAGAGCATTTTAACGCAGAAGAGTACGTTTGAAACCTTACTCTCTAATTTTTGGAGGAAACCCAAGCTAAGTTAGAGTTTTCTGCCGTTCCAGATACATAAAACTTGTGAGAAAACATGGCTTGGAGATCTCGCAACCTGGTTTGGAACCAAATCAAGGGTTAACGTGGCAGATGACTAAAAGAAGAGGTGACAGTGAAGTTCACAAGTAAGGGAAAACGTTCTTTTTAATTGAAAAAAAACCCTCAACATTTATGGTTCATCTAAATTTCCAAACATCCAGTTTTATTGAAATGCAGCCATGAATCATCGTGGCTTCTCTTTGGTTGAATGCAGGGAGACAGAGGAGAAACCTGGTTGGTGCACTGATCCACATCTTCCACCTTGTGCAGCGTGTGTAATCAATGATTTTATCTATTTAGTTTTTAATACTTGTTTTACCTTTTGTCTTATTCATACCATCTCAGTATTGACTTAACAACATTCCCTTCAATGTAGTTTTGTTGAAATCATGGCAACTGTATTTTCTCGGGATGCATGGCGCTGTGTTTGGCATCTGATTCAAGTATGAATTCCTCCACTTACTTTGATCCATTGCCTTGACTTAATTTTAGTTAGTCCTAAATTATTTTTCCCTCATGGATATTGTAGAATGACTTGGTTCATGGTTGGGGCCTCGATTTTGCACTAAGAAAATGTGTTCATGTAAGTACGAAACATTCTCACTTGCATGAGTTATATTTCACTTGTCCATTTTCCCCCTGCATTCATCACTTGGTATTTTTAAGCAGCCCGCTCATGAGAAAATAGGGGTCGTAGATGCTCAGTGGATTGTGCATCAAAGTGTTCCTTCTCTTGGGAACCAGGTAATCCCTCGCTTTCAACTGCCTTTACCATTTCATAATAGATTTTGTCGTAACAAAATTCTTCAAACAGGGAAAAGCAGAAAATGGAAGGGCACCATGGGAAGGGGTAAGCAACTGATGTCTTCCAAACCTCATCACCCACCTTATTTAGAATTAATGAATGTTCAAAACCTAATTTGAATATTGTCAGGTGAGAGAGAGATGTAGAAGAGAATGGGAAATTTTTAGGAGCCGGTTGGCTGATGCAGAGAAGGCGTACTATCAAGGAATGGGGATTGATCCGCCAAATTCAACTCAAGTGTAGGAAAACGGTTGCAACTATTCTTTCCCTTTCTACTGGAAGAGATCTTTTAGCGGAGGCACTGGTAATCGTTTGTCTCTTGAATACACTTTATAGGAGAAATTAATACGAATGCTCTATCTTTTGAAGCTCCTAAAATACTTCCTGTGAGAGAAAAGTACGGCTACGTATGGATTAGATCGTAGCTATATAATGGGTCAAATCTACTGTTTATATACATATATATTAAAAAATATTGCTAAAAAGGATCTAGCTTAGACATGTCAGATCTCTATGGAAATCATGCCTTGAAATCTTTATGTTGCATGTTAAAACAATGATCTTGGCTTGCATCAAATCTGGCAAACCTTGTAAATATTCTTCAACCATCGTTAGTTTACTGCTAAAGTTGGTGGAGAAATCTTCTTTGATAAAATCATGTAGCCTCATTGAATTAGTAAGCTCTTGAAGTGATTTTAAACCTGACACAAGTGACTTTGACAATTTCAAAATCACTTCCATGGAAGTATGCAAGTGAATAGACTAAAATTTTAATTTGGACTTAAATTTCATGGAGAGAGTTTGAAAATTTTCTTTCATTCTGTATCTATATATTTTACTTCTGAGCTAGTTATATTAACAACATATTGATATGACAGTAACATCTATTTTATTATATGAATGGAGAATATACTATATCTTAAAGTTGAAAACCTTTCCATGTAATAATTTATCCACGAGATGTGTCACACGTCTGAAAGGTACTTGAACTCTCTTAAATCTTAACATCATTCTCAAACCTTAATTCACGCACCAAAATATTACCAATCTTTTTTATCTTCTCCATTTCCCTTCTATTTATAATCAGGTGTATCAACATGGTGGAAAATTTTCATCGAAATTTCAAGATTTTGATGGCTTCGAAATCTTGATTGGAGAAATTTCGTTTTTTCCCTAATTTCAACAAAATTTTCTAGAAAATTTGAAATTTCGAGAATATTTTGATTTTTCCCATTTTGATGAAACTTGGAGATTTTGAAAAAATTTTGGTTTTTTAAATTAACTACGTTAGCTCAATTTAAGTTTTCAATTTTATGGTCTCAATTACACACGATTTTATAGTTTTATATGTCAATGTCATTTTCGACAAAGAATTTTGATATATATTTTTTTTAATTTTCAACTTTTTTCAATTTTTAGCTTTATTTTCAATCCAAAATTTCATTTCTAAAGAAATTGAATCTAAACAAACCACAAAGAATATACTATATTTATTTCTAACTTCATTCAATTTTTTTCATTAAATTTTCACATCATTTCACCTCAAAATTGATGGAAATTTTTTTTGTTCTTTTGCCATTCACAACTTTCATTATTTTCAAATCAATTCACACCAAAATGTTCATAAATTTTATATTATTTTTTATAATTATTTTTAATTCCTGCTCGCGCATCAACATTTACAGACACTTACAATACACAAAATATTGTCTTTATAGAAATTGTGATTAAAGATCATCTAATTAAGTCAATCAAAATTTCATTAATTAATTATAATAATTTTCATCAATTTTCATAATTTTTCTCAAAATTTCTATTGATATCGATATTTTCATGAAATTGAAACTTCAATATTTTCATCAATATCGATATTTTGGACCTTCATTCTAATCCGTATTATTCTAATCCGTATTATTTTATGATATAAAATTAAAGAAGGTTCTTCAAGGCCTCTGACCCATTTTAGTTAAAAAGTAATCTTTCTCGTATATTAAATTTTGATGTCAACTTTATTCCAGTTTTAGAATCTACAAAATAATTTTAATACTGTATAAAGACAACACAAAAATCAACCACAAAAGGTAACATGCCATCAACACTATTGTACTAATTGAGTCTTGATGTTTCAACATTTCAGTGAGTTTGAAATCAATTCGAGGGAAGATTGACATTATATTGTAAAAAGTTCAACGTAACATAGAAAAGAAAAAAAAGCAATATAATGTCACTCATGTACATATAATAATAAGATTGTTAAATTGTTTAAATCATAAAATATTTATTTATTAATTTAAATATATACTTTTTAAAATAATTTTATCAAAAATATCCATCAACATCAATATCTTATTTATATTTTCATTATGTTTATAAATCATAAGATTAAAACCTTGATGATCATAGGTTAACCTAGTAGTAAATAAGGATATGACCTTAATAAAAAGTTAAAGTCATGGGTTCAATCTGTGTTGGCCACCTACCTAAGATTTAATATCCTAAGTGTGATTAGTCAAGGTGCACGTAAGCTGACCCGAACACTCACAAATAAAAGAAAAATAATAATTAAAACTTCAATAATTCCGTCTATATTGAAGTTACCTCGATTCCACAGTCATAATAATTATATAATTTAAAATAACATAAAACAATTCCCAAATGATAAAAGTCATCTACAGTACCTAATAATAAATTACTTGTGAATTGTACAAGTACATGACACTATCAAAAATAATAAATCACCTGTGAACACTATCAAAAATAAAAAATAAAAGATCATCCTTATCAAAGTGTGCTTGTGTGACAAAAAGATCAATTAATTAATCATGTTATCTCAAAAAGAGAACAGTATAAAATTACCTCATTATTTTCTCTATGTCCAACAACTCCTTCCTCCTAAATGCATGCCAACAGACTGCTCATCCCGTTCTCTCCTTTTCTCCATGGCAGTCTAAATGTCTTCTTTCTCAGAAGATGGTGCAAAATTCACACGAGTCATGAGAAATGTCAAAGGGTGCTTAATATCGACCCCCAGCTAACGATACCGCCGAAATGTTGAGATCCTTAAAGCTAAAAGTAACCTTTGGTAAACGCATCTTCCAACTCTTTGAATTCCCAGGCATCATCTGCTAGATATTGCCCTGAAATGAGAGGCTCAAGTCAAAATCACATTCTCTTGGACATTTAATTCAGCTACTACCATTGCCAATACTTTGCATAACTGAAAAGGCGATACTTTGATATTATAAACTGAACTTGTTAAAGTTTTTTTTTTTTCCAATTTTTTTTCTGAACTTGATATGGGATAATATAACTAAGTAGATAGTGTCTTTTACAATCTCAATGAGACTTTCCGATAGCGATAATATTTGAGCGTTGAGCCAATATGATTAGAAATAATAATGATAATAAAGATTCTTGAACTGACCTATTGAATCCCTTCGAAGAGCAGTTAGATGGGCAAAACTGCAATAGATAAGAATGGTACATTTCAACATTAAACTAGGGAGGAAGAAAACGAACTGAATCTTGACACAGCTTTACTCTGTGAAGCATTTCTCGGTAATAAAGGGTAAAAGAATATACAGAAATGAAGATCAATAACAAGGGGGAAGATGAATACCTGCCAAGAACCTTCCCAAGATCTGCACAAAGTGACCGAATGTATGTTCCTTTAGAGCATGTTACTCGAAAAATCAAATTTTGCCTGTCACAGACCAATCAGCCAGTACACATCAAAATCTTCGGAAGAAAACATATTCACTAAATTAAGAAGTTGACAAATATTAGAGCAACAAAACAACATTTACAGCTGAAATTTTGAAAAAACTAACAAGATATTTGAGCTGTCCGACAAGCCAGCCAGAGCTCATTGAGTAAACAATCGAGTCAAGTTGTTGACCTTATCAATATAATGAGTCAGCCATAAAATTTTTGAAATTGGAGTCTTCTCCTGTAACTCTTCAAGACTCCTTATTTTGGCCTGTGTTTCTATATGGCCTCTTTTCTGCTACTTTCATCATTGTAAAAGAAAGTTTGTTTCTCATCAGAAGAGAAGTTTCTAAACCCATGCCACCTAATGTTCAAGCGCTATCTTATATAGTGTAATGCCACAATTTTAGCTAGACAAATTTCTTTCTGTTAACAACCAATTGGACATCTTCACAAGTCCCTTCTAGTGGGACTCCCTCATCTTTTTCGTGGTTTTGGTTTTTTGTATGCCTGTGTATTCTTTCATTTTTTTCTCAATGAAAGTTGCTGGTCTTATCAAAAAGAAAAAAAGAAAAAAAAAATTGAACATCTTCAAGTGCTTGATGCATTTGCATTTGGCATAGCCACAAATTACAGAAATGATGAAACAGAAGTGTACATTGGAAGTGAACCTACCTGTCATCTAAACTACGTTCAATATCAAATTTGAAAATTGATATCCGTCTTGGGGAGAGCTCAATACTTTCTCCCCTTCTTGCTTTCTCATACATCTTCTCACCTCCAACCTAAAAACAAGGTAATGAAATTTGTAATCAAATCAGACTCCTGCAGCCAAGATCTCCCTGAACATCGATTTCATCTTGACAAGTAACTCATAATTTCTGAATGGAGAAGCATGAAATACTATCATTCTAGTTGGCCAGCTCCACAAAGACATAACACGATCAGAGAACCAAATCATCATATTTTGTAACACAAAAACAATCTTTCTATGGATAACCTGTATAAGAGAGAAAGCCCTGGTGATAAACGAACATCGATATAAGCATCTTTCACAAAAGAGACTGCTATACAGAAGAATGTGGAAGAAACAAGAAACACATCCTTAAAGAACCAAATGAAATGAAATTGACAAAAAAAGAAAAGAAAAAAACTAAAGGCTTTCAAATGTTCCTTACTCACCGTACTAGTGTTCCATCCATCAAATTGACCTCCGTACTAACCATAATCTTATACCACAAAGTATATTGAAAGGAAAGCTTGTTTTTAAACAAATTTTTACTCCCCTCATACGAGATGTAAAAATTCCATACAGATATGATACGAATATGTGTTTGCTTTGTGATTATGTGTAACATGCATTTTTAACAACATAGCTTCTACTATGCACGATATAACTATAGAAAGACAAAGTGCTTACTTTAATGGCAGAAAACATGGGAGGTACTTGCCAAATTTCCCCACAAAAAGAGGCAGCAGCTTTTTTGATGTCATCATCTTTGATGTGCTCCCAAGGCTCTCGCTGAATTACCTGCATAATAATTGGGACAAAGTGATTCTTATTTGGATGATATGTGAATAAATTTTCATCAGGAACGGAACCCAATTGCATTTTTTTATTAACCCGTGAGACAAGTCAAAACCTCACCTTGCAATTGACCTAATAACTCAACAACTTACAGAATGTTGAGAAACATTATGCTAATGGAGAAAGGATAGGACGCATATGAAATGAAGCCTCCCTTAATATTCAATATACTTCCAAAATCTCTTTGTGCCTATCGTGACGTACTTGCTAGAGGCAAATATTTGACGACTTAATATAGAATCATAAATCTTCTTCCTTAAGACTAGAATAATAATTCCACTGACAGATCCATTAACAGTAGATATAGTAAAGAGATACATATTACTTCCCAAAAGAACACAGCAGATAGAGTACAGAAATGCATATAAGTAAAAAATAAGAAACCATAATTGACTAGAGAGATAAGATCACGCACCGGTGAATCAGCATCCCAAGTTGAAGTAGCCTCTCCTAAACGGAAAACTCCGCTGTAGCTCTTAATCATACCTTGATATCTAAAACATAAACATGCCACCTCTTAGAAAAGTTGTATGCCTCAGGTTTTCTGTAATCACTCTTCCCATTTCACCAATGCTAGTACAAGTGATTTGGAAATCTATTTTAACTTTGGCTTGGTAACATGTCTTCTCTTACCCTTTATTTCTTCTTCTTATTTTATTCAATTAACGAGAGAACATCTCACTTGGAAAAAGGAAGGGGGGAAATTAAAAAACAAAATAACAATTACATAGCTAACTTAATCATCACCTGTCTACCAACTTCGTCGCTTTACCAACACACACTATCAACAAACCAGTAGCCATAGGATCAAGAGTACCTGCATGACCTACCTATCAATGCACATAAGTGGAAAACAATGTAGTTAGAGGAGCTAAGATAACCGAATAATTTAGCCTATGAAAATGAAACAGCTGAAATGCACCTTTTTCACTTTGACTAGGCGCCGAAGTTTTCCACATACGGTAAATGAAGTCCACCCTACGTTAAACAATCATGTTGTTCTCTTTAAGCGTCAAAAAGAAAAAGTTCACTTCTAAGTTCTAACTGAAACCATGCAAATTAGAGAACGTACATGTGAATGGATACAGAACTTTAACCAAGATATCAAATCTATGATTATAAATAGGGTATTTCCGTTTTCAGGACTACAGAAACAACAGACTAACCTTTAGGTTTGTTCAGCAAAACCACTGTCCCAGAAGGACTATCCCATTTGGCAGGGAGCTCCGTATGCCTCGTTAAAAGATATGGCTCCGTCTGACCAGTTTCAGAATCTTTAGCTGGAACTTTCTTCAAACACTTGAAGAACTCCTCCACCTTCTTCTCTGCCACATCTTTCACCGACCCCTTATTATCCTTCTCTGGTTTCCCCTCATCAAAGAAAACCAACCCTTTGTCATTCATGCCATTGGGGACCTCCACTTTCGTCTCGGGCTTAACCCCCACTGCCTTTTTCACCCCCTTCCTTGCCTTTGTCTGTTCATTGACTTCCACATTTGACTCTCCAGGTCCCAAAAAAGCCTTGTCAAGACCTTCATCAGGAAAATATTTTTTCTCCAACTGATACACCATTTTGTAATGCTTATCTTTCTCCCATGGATACGCAAAAGCGTCATAAAAGAACAATTCCTCCTCTCTCTTATGCAATGTCTTAAACTCAACCACCTCAGGCTTTAATTCCACAAATCCCTCGTCCTGCGTCTTATTATCTTCATCAGAATCAGACCCATACATCCTCTTCCTTCTTTTATTATAGTATTTCCTCATGGCCTTATCCATGACCACGCCTTCCTTACCGGACACAGCTTCACTCTCGGATATAAGCTTCCGATCCACCCAGCTCTCGAACCCCAATTCGGAAGTGGAATCCTCGGAGGAGTGGAGCTCGGGAGAGTTGTCGGAACTGATTCTGGCGGGTGTTCGTCGATTCTGATGGGGCGGCAGAGGATAAGAAGGTCGGTTGATGATCATTTCGTATTGTAGAGGGAATGGGGTTGAAGTGGTGGAGAATCTGCGAAGCGATAAGGAAGATAGTGAATTGCGAAAGGCAAACCCGTGGAGATGGTTGAGGTTTGAGAGTGGAAGGAAGAGAGTGAGTGATTTGGAAGAAGCCATGAGCGTAGAGCGGATGAAGAAACGGGAGGCGTGAAACAGAGCAGGTGATTTCGCCATTGAAGTGAAGTGGTGTTAGATGGCTGACCGAGTTCCTCCTCTCAACATTTTTGGTGGGCTGGGCGGGGTGTGGATGTTTGTTCTCTTTCGCGTATATATATATATTTGTATAAATTAAAATATTTTCCAAAAAAAAACTACAAGATATAAATGTTTTTTTAACAACTATTAAACTGTTAAAATCTCCTGGAATTCACCCAGAAACTCTAAATACCCAAGAATTTCTCGAAAAACTCCAAATATATAGAATCTCAGCCTTAATTTGCTCGATATTAATACCGAGATTTTATATAAAAAATTGTAATAGTAAGCATTTAGTAAAAATAACTGAATTTGTAGAAAATTAAAAATATATAGATTTGATATAAAATTTAACAAATTAGCAGAATCGGTTTGTGTAATTATGCCGAAAAAAAAAACTAGTATGGCCAAACAAAAACTAATTTAACAATTTTTTAAATTTGAAAATGCTATTTCTAATTGTTTGAGAAATTATCTTAAAAGGCAAAAAATAATATTTATAATTAATAGCAAAATATAGACTATCTGTTTGTATCTTGTTTATTGCGATTTATCGCAAATAAATTGTAAAATTTATTATATTTATAAATATTTTTTTTTTTTTTTTATATTTAAAAACAACCATATAATTTCCGGTTGTTTTTGTCCATCAAATTTTAAACATTTAACTTCAAACTTTTAAATTTTACCATTTAAATTCTGCACCAGTAGTAATTGTGTACACTTCTTTCCTTCAAGTCCGAAGTTTCATATCCTATTTTCATAATTATTGTACATTAAAAAAAGGAAAACTTGTTTGTATGCTAACAATTTTTGTTTCTAAGTACCAGCTTTCTTATTTATTGTTCCTTGCTTCCTCTTTCCAATGTCTTAACAAAAATAAACGAATGTGCTATCTCATAATTTTTACTTATTAAATGCATAATAAAGATTAAAAAAAAAATAGAAGTATCATAATAATTTCGAATCTTTAACTCTAGAAAGTTAATTTTCAAATACAATTTTAATTAATAAAGATTTTTAAATAAAAGTATAGGAAATAAAAAATTGTTACTAAACACATTTTTTTAAAAAATTTAATTTTGTAGAAGAAACAAGAAAAACAATGAGAATTGAAACATTAACAATTAAACTTTAAAAGAGAAAATAGCGACTATATTTTAACATCATCAAATTGATTCATATTGTCGGCCAGCAATTAATACTGCATTTCCATTATTTTCTTAACTCTTTATAATACTGCATTTCCATTATTTTCTTAACTCTTTATAACAAATTTGAATATTAATGAATATAAATGAAACAAGAGCAATATTTATTTGTTGATCAAATGAATGTCGAACGTTCATGTGAATCAGAGATTTCAAAACGCCTAATACCAATTTACCAAGTTAACCGTTCCTATAAAATTTGTCCCAAACAAAAACGAAAACGAAAAAAACTATAACTTTGCAAACTACTAATTGACAATAAACTCAACATGAATATTTGCTCAGCAAACCTAAGCTACCGAACTCACTCCAAGCTCTCATAGTCTAACTGGAGAGTGTTTTAAGATCAACCTCATTTAGGCATGAAGGAACCACCTGGATTGGTTGAAGAATAAAACCAGCTTTCTGGCAATTTTCCTTCAGAAGCTCCACTTGTGAAGACCCATCAGGGCAGAATACCACAATAGCTCCTCCACTGCCTGTGAACTTTGAAGCAGCACCTACTCTTCGGGCTACTTCCACCATTTCTATGTTTAAATCACCCAGAACATCATCTCCAAACATACTCCTGTGAGGAAGGGAAACAGCAGTAAATAACTCTCATATGCTATCTAAATGTAAGGGTGAGTGAGCATCGTTTTTGGTTAAATTGTTGAAGGTGTTCTTAAAAATGTACTTGAAAGCATACAGAAAGCACTCAATTACTTGCTTCTTCTAAAATAAGTGTTTCAGAAGACACTATTCTAATGAGTCATTATAAACTCGTGTGAAATCTAAGATCATACTTTTTGCAATAAGCAGCCATATTTTATGGTTTAAGAAGAGATCCTGTCCTAGAGGGCAATCTCAATTCTCAGATAACCAACCAGACCATTCGACTAATTTTGCAGGCTTAGGCTGAATTGCAGAACTTGCACATAGTATTCTCATATAGACATAAAGTATCTTTTCCAATTACAAATACTATTCCGGGAATAAAAATAAACAAAACTTTGAATAGTTTTGGAGTTGAAAATTTACTCAAGAGCTATATGTTGTTTTAATGTCTGGTCTAAATTTGTTTGACTAAAGAAACACTAACCTGCGAAGATCAAAATTGCGGTTCATAAGCACGGCAAGTTTTGAATAATCCTTCTCGAGTAAAACTGTCCTCCCTTCTTCCGCAACCTTTGCAACTTCTTGCATTGATGATATAATGAATTTGTCACCATCAAGCCACCTCTGTCGTACTGTACTGTGGACCTGAATTCGCATCGGTCAATGACAGTGATTAGTATTCAAGATCACAGATCCACCAGTGCTAAGGTTTAATCCATCTACAGAGGAACTGTAAGATTTGAAGAATGTGAAAATTCTCAAGCTTTGGTTAAAAGCAGTGCAGTAAAGGTTGTTTGACACATACAAAGAAAAATTGATAGGTTACGGTCCATCTTGGCACTGAATGCTTTGCAATTTCATGACAAAATATCTTATAGAGGGGGAAAAACAAAAGAATATCATTGGGCTTCTCCATTAATTTTACTGATGTAATATGCATTAGTTATATGCTTGTCAAAAACAATTCATGCAAGTGCAAACAAGCCAGTAGACCATGACTAAAAATGGTAGATATGGGAAATTGTAAGAATGGAAATGTACTATGGAGTCCATTAGGATATTAACCTTTCCAGAATCACTTGGATTATCAGCATAAATTAGATAGAGTGGAGGAAGAAGATTAATATCCATCGGTGTGTATAAGCCATGCCCAAGCTTCTCCATGTGCTCCTGGCTAAAATCCTACAGAAACAGAAGTAAACATCATTAAAAATTCAGCCTATTTCCGTATTCATAAACACATCAACATTTTTAGGAGTTATACCATGTAAACAAGGCCACCATAAACCTGTGCTACACGATCTTGAAGACCAGCAACAATGCCAAGTTCTTTCTCCGCGGCAAGAACAAGGTTCGGTCTGACCTCCACTTTAATCAAATGCCTGACATCAAAGAAGTCTAGCAAGCAACTCAGGGCAGCACATACGATAGCACTGGAACCTGAAAGTCCTGTCTGGAATGTCAAAATTATAGCTTAAACCATTTGATATATTGTCAACAAGTCAATATGCAGAATAAGGGAATATGAGGTTTAGCATTGGTATGAAGAGTAGTATTACATTGCAAATTACAGATCACGATGAACTATGACACAATCTAAGCAAATAAAATTGGGTGTGCACGCTAGTATGAATTTGAGTATTGATTGAGCAAAAAAAATTCAGGAAGGAACCCATTTCAATCCCATTAAAACAACACAAATCCATATTGGCTACACAACCAAAGACTTCGTAAGCTTAATGCATTGTTATCTTTCCAACTAACCATGAAATGAAAAAGAAAGCCTCTATTTCAATGACCACAAATGATTATGAATCTACAAATATTGCATTGAGTAAGGCACTATACCTGTCGAGGAATATTAGTGTCGTAAGACAAAGTAAAATTCATTGTATGAAGATTAATCTCATTTTCTCTGCAGTAACTATAAAAGACTTTACAAATTGCCATAAGCAATCGCACCCCTCCATAGTAGCCTTCATTGGACAATCGATTTACCTGTAAAACAGAACAAAAGAAACTATAATCTTCGCATCATTCTTGGACATATTGGCTAACTTAAAAGTTCATGATCATAACTTAACAATAGTCTTCACATTTCATTCGATGAAATTTCAGTAATTCCAACGCATCAACAACACTATGAACAAGTTACCGAAACACAAAACCACAATTTTATAGACATTCTAAAATTTCAATTGCTCGTTGAATTCTCCATCACACAATGTGTTAATTGTAAATCCATCCAAATGCATTGCAGAGATATTAACGTGGCCTAATAAAACCAGATCTATCATAACCAATGAACAACTTCAATATCATATGAAAAGAAACGTACCAGATGATCGAGGGATCTGAAATGGACGAAATCGTGGGTGGGATGGGGAGTGATGACAAGCTCATCGGAAGGCCGGAGTTGCACAGAGGCCCAGAAATTCGAAAAAGCAAAAGAAATGGTGCGACCATAGTAAACGTCGCTCGGATTTCCCAGTAGTCCCACTCTGGCATAAGCCTTGTGCTCAATCACAGAGGAGGAGGAGGAAGATGACGATGTTTTGGAATCCATTTTAATATCTCTCTCTTTAAAACAATTCCCAGTCTGATACTTTGAGAATTACAGGTTCCGTCGCCGCCGTCGTCTTCTTCAGCCGACGAGAGTCGTCGGAAGGAACTCTGTTCTGACTTCTTAACTTTAGAAGACGTAATATGGATTTTACAAGTTTGAGTTAAATAATTATATATTTAATGGGACCCACTTAGGTATGAGCTGGCGGAGATCACTTCTTCAAGTAAATTGTCAATTTGTTCTCATCGGTTTCATATTGACACTTGGATTCTCTTTTTTCTTTTTCCTTTTACACTTTAAAGAAACGCATTTGTAAAAGGAAAATATGCAATAAATACAATATGTCTTAAGTTTAGGGTGTGCCGAATTGATGGTTCAAATTTTCAAGAAGGAAATTTCGTGTGTGCGGAATGGGCATCTTTCTCGCTCTCTTTTCTCTTACAGATTGCTTTTCTCTCTCTTTTTTTTCTACCTTCTTGCTTGCTTACTCTTACTCTTGCTCTCTTACACTCACTCTTATAATCTCACTCTCTTCTCTCCTTTCTATTACAGTGTCGTTCTTGTACTCTCGTTGTTCAATCTTAAAGAAGAAAGGACAAATTTGTAACTTCACGTAGTTATGATATTAGCGAATGTCAAATACCATTATTTTTAAAAAGTGGAGCATATTTTATTTTTAGCCTCCATAATGAGCAAAATTGTGTAATTTTCTCCTTTAAGGAAAGGTTTATGGTTCATAAAACTCTAATGTTAAATTTGACAAAATTACTAATATCTAAGCAGATGGTTCTTTTTTTTAGTACATAGGGAATATAGTATATCACATGTTTTTGAATTTAACCATTTTTTTCAAAAACCTTTTTTAAGCACCATAAAATTTCAATTAATTTCTAATTGATATAGCATTACAGAGTGATGGATCATTTTTGTATAATGATATAACTCCATTAGGTTAGGTTAAAAATAATTTTGGTCCTAAACTTTTAAGAAAATAACAATTCAGTTTATAAACTTTAATTTTTAACGATTTAGTCCCTATACTTACAATTGTAATAACTTAATTCCTCAACTTTAATAAAAAGATAATTTAGTCTATATACCTTACACTTTGTAAATATTGAGATTAAAATTAACTGGACAACCTATATCACCTTGTTTCGATTTGACCACAAATCGTTCAAACATATTTAGAATGATTTTTTGAATGCTTGAAAAATTGCTTTTGCACGAAAAACTAATTACTTAAGAGAGTCATTCCAAAGAGACCCGACCCACCAACAGCTAATTTGAAAGTTAATTTCATCTTCCATTAAATGAAAAACCCAAGACTATTTTTCACAACTGATATTCGGATAGGAATATGTATCATAGGTTGCAAACTCCAAATGGCATTGGATTCAAGTATGTCATAATTTAAACTGAACCTCCTGTTACTCCAGAATGAGTATAGTAGACAAGTTTCAAACTGTACAATTCAACAAGAAATGTACAAATGGAGAATAAAACACAATCAATCATACCTATAAGGAGGATAAGAAGGCAGAAGAACACCACAGGGTTGCCATCAATCTTCATCTTCATCATCTTCGGAAAGCCCCAGATCGTCTCCGATTCCTTCAAGAAGTTCATCAACATCCTCTCCTAACTCCATTAACCTTGCACTTAATCTTTCCACTCTACTTTGTTCTTGCCCGAGGCACACAAGCAAGTCATTCAGTTCAGTCTCACTCTCCTTTTGAGCTTCTTCCCTTGCTTCTGCCTTAATGGCCTCAATGTCGGGGCTAATGGAATGTTGTCCACTCTTTAAAGCTTTTACCTCTTTTTCTAAATGGAAGTTTGCTTGTTCGAGACTGTTGTACGCATCAGAGAGGCTCTTAAGATCAGATTCCATCTTACTAGCTAAGTTTCGGTAGTAAGATGCATCGGATTCAATTTTCACTTTCTCTTCCTTGAGAAGTTCCAGCCGTTTAGATGTTTCTTGAAGATCTCTTTGAAGTGTCTCTAATTGGACTCGGTTTGATGGTCCACTTGCTCTTTGCTCACTCAAGGAGTCATTCCCTCCGGTTTTAGAGAGGTCCTCGGCTAAAGTTGCATTTCTACCAAGAAGGTCCTAGAAATTGGGAAGGCAGATGGATCAAATAACTATTACTTTGATTTGTCGGGTCTAAATAATGGTGGAATATGAAGATGAAATTATATTTTAGTTGTAGATGTCAAAATATGCAAAGAGCATGTAGATCTAGAATTGAGTCTATACACGACAATTTGTTCGATTCTAAATTGCCGGTTAATGGACTGAGATAAATTCACTCGCATCCAAAAAAGAGCACCAACTTAACTAAAGATTCGGTCCCTAAATTATGCCCAAACACAGAAAAACACAGTAAGCTAGTAATGCTTCTTTAGTTTACGTAACTAAAGCATCGCTCCTCAAAGTTTGTGCCAAAAACATAGAAAGAAATACTAGTGGTATGCTATTATTGCTACTTGGAAGGTATGATATTATTGATATTTGGCATTCCAATTTTTTTAATTGTTTAAGAATTAGTGACAAAGAATATAAGCATCGTAAGCAAATGAATTACCTGTATCTCGGTGCATTGCTTCTCTACAAATGCTTTTAGCCGCTTGATGTACTCACCATCAGTTTCCCCTTTCCTCTGCTCTAGTTCTGCTGGCACCACAGCCACCTTGCTCTTTGGTTGACTATATATCACAACAATACTCTCTCTGATATCTGCTTCCAATTTCTTAACAGTGTTGATAAAATGAGCATCAAAAACAGATGAGAGAATGGGAAGCTCCTCGTCTTTCTGATTTGAAGGATCATCCTCATCCACATCTTCAATTTCAGCCATACTAGCAGCTGTAGACCTTGTCAGAACTTTACGATGTTCTGATGACTTGGAGGCAAAAAGAAAGCTCTTCTGCAGCTCATCAAACTTCAGAAAGTATGATGTAAGACCAACCTTCTGACTAATGGTATCAACAATGGTAAAAGCATCCTTCTCGCTATCGCTTGATTTATTATAGATTACACACTCCCCCAAGATAACTGCTGCTAAACCCCTCATGGAAACAGTTACAGATGAATCAGCGACCAACTCAAGCAGATATGTGAGGTGGGGACGTGAATCTAGGAAGCAGTACACTGCACTGGGGCAATCAGCCAACCAAATGATTAGCAATTTCAAAATGATTACTTGAAGATATGAGTTGCTGCTCAAGGCCGACTTCCCATTTCTATTTTTCATAGAAGAGGCAACAGCCAAATACTTCACCATTCGATGCATCAGAGGTTCAGGATCTCCCAAGGAAGGCATGGGTGCTTCAAGTTTTATTTTCAATACCTGCAACATAGAAAAGGAAGAATATGAAAATTAAGTTTTTTTTTTAATTGCCAAGATACTTTTCATTCATACAACATAGTTTTTACTTCTTTCTTTTCTAAACAAAATGGGAAACAAGGAAAACAATGGTCATGCATGCAAGATTAGTAGTAACGAAATCCAAACATTCATGCTTTACCGTAAAGAGGAAACATGAGAATGAAATCTATCTAGTTGCATACCCTTTCCTTGCCCTGATTGTTGTTATTGATCACATGAGAAAGAACACTGGCAGCTCTGCAACATGTCTGCAATCATATTAACCAGATTGTCATTATAGAACTCAAGATACTTGTCCCTCCAGGGACATCCGAGAACTAATGATACTTCGTGGTGCAGACAATCATACCGTACCACATATTTCAACATTTCCTTGATATTAAAACATAAATTACCTCGAGATCACCATCATTTTCACTCAAAGTAAGACTACGCAACAGCATGCTGCAAGAAAAAATTGTTCAGATATTATCATTCCCCAAATAGAAGAATTTGTGAGCTACCATTTTTAAACGAGAAGTATATGGAATTTCAACCCATCTTCTGCATTAGCAACCAAAAAAAGGGTGCATTTAATAAAGCATGAAAAGAACAGTGCAGGATGGATTTGTGAATAAACCTTCCAAACGACATGTTCACATCCTCCTCAAGTGGTGCATAAGTCATGGACTGTGGTTGAGGAATTAAAGTGGATGCCAACATTGTTTGCCCATCAGAATTTTTCTGATTCAGAAAACACGTTAAAAAGAGTAATAACACAACTGAATTTGAAATTTATGTATTAAAAAAAAAATTAAATTATATGGATGAAAGTCCTTAATATGTTTTGTGAAGAAAAACGTAGAAAGTTGAAGGCATAAATAACCTCACAAAAGCACTTAAAAACGTAATCAGCAGCAAAGAATTCTTGGGTACTTGATGTCCGCAAAATGATTCTAAGAACTGAATTCAGGGCAGGTTCTTGCACACTGTCTCCTAGAAGTTTGCTTGCGATAGCATCAAGATTTTTGGGATGCTCAGAGATGAGATTGCCAATGCATTGTAATGCCTAATGATATGCAAGAAAAAAAAAATATTGAATACTGGTATCCACTCATAATCAGTGATAGCTGAATACAAACAAACTAAAAGAAAAGAAAATGGTTTGAGATCTGACCATCTAATAGATTGATATACATACATATATATTTTGTTGGGGTGGGGGGGTAACCATAGCATTTGTCATAGCTTATGCAAGTCTCAATTAATCTCAACTACAGCTTCAACTTACTATCTCAAAAGTACTCTAGTTAAACACTTGTCCCATAGATCACTAAACAAACATAGAATGGTTATTGAATTGACATCCCGTTTGGTACTTAACAAGGTAGCAGATTCTCTGTCACATAACCACAATCAGCCTTCAGTTCATGAAGACGATGAAAAATTTTCTTATGCAAAATTGCACAACAACAATAATCCTATAAAAAAAAATATTGACACCTGAAAAGTCTTATAGAAGTGAAATGAAGTATTTTCTGTGAAATTACTATTAACTTTTAATAAATAGAAGCAAACGCGCACAGTTATCAATATCTTTGGGGCAAGAAACCAAAGGAGCTTCAAGAATAAACATTATTCTAATTTCTTGACATTTTCCAGTCCATCAGAATAAGTCTATAAGTTGAGAGTGTTTGTGTTTGTATGTGATTGATAGATAGTAGGCTGCCTTACTTACCGCGCAACGCACTGGAACAGGGGCCCACTGGCTTTCAACACCTAACAGTAGAAGATAATCCAAAACCTTTTTCTGTGTAAGGCCAAAGAGAAAATTCTCGTCAGAGAACCCCAGTCTTCTCAATTTAAGAAAACATAGGTAAAGTAATTGTTTTCTATTGCAAACCTGAACCAAAGTTGTTTTATTAGTAAGCTTATTTCCATCTTTTCCAGGATCAACCTTGGGGTCTCCCATTATCAGTAAATTTATAGTTTCTAACGCGCTGAGTAGATTTACTGTCTACTGGCAAGATGTTCACAAAAAAGGCACTGGTAAGACTTTTTGGACATGATATTAAAAATATCTTCATGTGGTACACAATTGCACAATTATATAACCTTTTGTTGTGTGAAACTGTAAGTACCTCCTCTTGACTTCAGAATTGATATTAATGGATCAAATCCCATAGTCTCCCTTAGCAATACCTGAGTATAACATTCTACAACCTTCTAAAAAAACTAAGACACAAAAAGCAAGGTATTAACAGAAAACAATAGATAGAGGCCGATCACCTGATTTGATGCATTTTTCCTTAGAAGGTTGTTCAGCAATTCTAGGCAATCCTGTTTAAGAAGTACTCATTAAAACCACAACAAACGCAATACATTTCCATCAGCAGAATATTATTGGTAAATCAAAAGGATATGTCAAAACACATCAGTAAACAGAAATGAAAACTTTGATTTGAGGGAATGAGCAGATGAGTAATCTAAATTGTGTCTAGCATATTAACTTCCTACAGACCAACTAATGAGAAACAGGACCAGAAGAGTTTGCCAATCATTGTCTATAAATTCCATTTCCTGTAAATTAAAAATATACAAATACAAATTATGACACGTTTTCCAGATTGAATAGCTTGTGAGTTTTAGAAAACCGGAAAAACAGACTAAAGAAAAATCCCTCAGTTCTTTTAAGGGTGATCTGAAAGTAGAAATTTGAAAACAAGAGATTAGAAAAAAAAAGCAGAATTGTATTTGCAGATTTAGAAATTAAATTCCAATTTAAACAATTTTTCAAAATGTGTTTGAAAATATATTTATAAACCATAAAACTAATTATAACTACTATATTAGGTTGAATATAAACTATTAGTAATTAATTTATGAACTTGTGTTTATATGTTAAGTTTTTGTACAATTATTATTTTGTAATATCATATAGTTTATAATATATCATATAATACATGTTTTAATTTAACGTAGATAATAGAGTTTATAACATAAAATACTATATTTGTTATTGTCTTTATTTTTTTCTAATATAATTCTGCATTTTACAATTTTGAATTCAAAATCTGGATCCACTAAAAAATGTTGTTTTCAGAATTTGCACTATTTGGATCACAAAATCAGGAAACACTTTTCAAAAACATAATCTAGTCTGCCTACCAAAGACATATTCGCTGAACTCAGTGAATCTTTTTTTTTTAACATCCATAAGCGTCTAGGCTAGCTTACACGCATCTCGACTAATCTCATGGGATAACCCCTCTGACCCTACAACATTTGGGTGTTAAGGAAACTTGTAGGATATGAAATCCTAGGTAGGTGGCTACCATGAATTAAACCTATGACCTCTTAGCCATTTATTGAGACTATGTCTCATTTTTACCCCTAGGCTAACCCATAATGGTTCATGGAACTCAGTGAATCTAAAAACATAAAACAGAATCTGAATTATCTGCCAAATATGCCCTTAATTTTTCATTACCAAATTCATCTTAATGCTTTCTTCAGTTTATAATATTTTTCTTTTGTCCAAAATGGTTTAACACAGCAACAGTAACACAAATTTCAACTTAATTTCCAAAAAGAGCAATACAATAAAACAATTATTTTCTAACGGAAATCAGTTTCTCATAAGAACAGAAATTTCAAGCTATCATTTCCAAATGTGATAAAAGTCGTGAACTTTTTAGGGGAAAGGGTAAAGGAAAGAGGTACCACATTTTATCACATGAGAAAACAATAATGATAAAGATCTCGCAAGTGAATTTAGAACAGTAAAACGCACATGTAGTACATAGATTAAGAAAATGAAGTTTTCGATCATGAACTACCTGCACAACAACACCACCATCAGAACCTCCTTCCTCTTTAATGATGCTAAAAACCTTCTCAAATGCACCTTCAAATACTACAATTTTTTGAATTTCCTAAAATTGAATAGATTTATTGGTCAGTGCAGGCCAATTCACCTTTCAAAACCATCATTAACACAACATAAATTTTAATCTATATTATATATGAGAACGAGATTTAAGAGAAGAAGCTATTGATTTCCTTTCAAGCACTCCTTCGTTATTTACTTTAAACTAGTCATTCTTTTCAAATTTAACTACCCATTTCTATTGTAAGTTATTACTATTATTATTCTTTTAAAAGAAACATCCATTATTATTATTATTATTATTAGTGCAATGATTAAGTGCAGCCTAGGCTACACCTAATCCCATGCTCCCTTCCCTTTACACACAGAAAACAAATTAAAAAATCATTTTTTAAAAAATTGTCACATGGCAATTTTTTATTGGACAACTACCACGGGTGCACAACCCAGATATAGTATATTATTATTATTATTATTATTATTATTATTATTATTATTATTATATACATTTAAAGTATATTATAAATAAGGTAAATTAAATTAGTACTCCAAGTTTGTCATTTTCTAATAAAAGATGTAGTATCATGAAGATAAAAGATTATTCTTAGATAGAATGGAATTAAAACCATGTTTCTTCAAAATAAAATTTTGTTCAGCGGCTAATATTTTCTTATTGATTAACTAAAGTTTTATCATATGTATACGCCTGCGAATGCATTTACAAAAAATTTATCATAGGTCTAAAATATTGTTCTTTGGAGTTAGTGCTTTTGTTCATCTGGAATGGTGTAGGTGCATAACAAGGACTGTCCCTCTTTGATCAAGGAGATTTGATGTGCTCTCCCATTCATGCAAGGGCAGATTCAAAGTGTTATGGTAGGCATGTTGTTTTGCAATTTTATGAGGGGTGTGGCTTGAGAAGAATAGTAGGATCTTTAGTGGAGTTGAAAGATCTTTAGAGGAGGTTCGAGAGGTGGTGAGGTCTAATACCTCTTTGTGGGCTTCCATGAATCGAATTATTTTTAATTGTCAGTTAGATCTTATTCTTTTGGGTTGAAATCCTTTCTTGTAGGTGGTGGTGGATTCCTTTTGTGGGCTGGTGTTCTTGCATGTCCTTGTACATTCTTTCATTCTCAATGAAAGCTCAATATCTTATTATAAGACTGTGCTACTAATGGATAAATAAAATGATATTTCAATAAAAAGAAATTAAAAATAAAAATAAAAATAAAAAATAAAAAATAAAAAACAAACAAACAAACTATAATCAATATAACTAAAGAAAGATCAAACCTCAGCTTCACGAGTCAAGTAAGTAAGCAATAGCAGAGCCTCATTTCGTATAACCTAGAAGGCAAACAATAACCATATTTTAGTGAATAATTCTAATATAAGCAATATTTTCTTTGTTGTAGCTCTAGATGCAACGACAGTTCAACAGAGAGGAAATTAGACCAAAGCTAGTATCCTCATTGTCACGAGTGGCGAAAGAGTGTGTGTCAACCAATAGAAACATCTATGCTTCCCAACAATGGAGTCAAACATTTAACCTTTCTTCTAATAGAAGAGATCAAGTCCTCACACATTATGCTAATCCACGAATACGTCAACTAGCTTACTTGCATCTCAACTAATCCCATAGTACAGTACAATATTTGGTTATTGAGAAACTTGTAGGTTTTTGATATCTGGAAAGGTAGCCTTAGCCACCACAAGATTAGAATTTGTTCCACCAAATTTCATGCACTTTTTTGCTTCCCCAATGATCATTAATGCAACCGGGTGCTAACACCGTACGATATCCCTTTTTTACAATTGTGCTCCCAATGTTTTGATTAAAAAATAATAATACTTAAATCAAACACTATTTCCTCCTGCTTCAATTTGTCAATTATTAACACATTCATTCAATTTAATATTGGTGTCAATATGCTAAATATAGATAAATATTTCAAACCAACTAATTATTTAAACAGGTCCCTTTTTTATGATAAATGATTCAAATAGGGCTTGGAGACCAGCATATACAAGTATTGGGGGGGGGGGTGTGGGGGAGTATACCTCACGATCCATAAGCATGTCCATAAGTCGAGTTATACCACGAGGAATGCTGAGAATTGCTTCCTGCAACCTTAAGGGGAAAATCAACAACTAATGAGAATTGTAAACGATACACAAATAGAAACAAAAATAAAATAAACAAACCAAGTAAATAAATATACCTCGTGGGAGAATTTGTAAGAAGAGCTGTCAACAATTGAAGAGTATAATATCTAACATAAAAATCCTCTTCTGACTGCAAAAGCACAAAAGAAACCCAAAGAAGGGAAGAGAGATGTGGTCAGATATGGAACTGAGTTACGCAAATGCACACCTCCAAACCTTTAAATATTAAAAATATATTTAAATATACGAGGAATAACTGACCAAGAGACTCAAAAGAAGAGAGATGTTGTCTGATTCCCTTGAAAGCAGATCAGAGTTCATCAGAGCTGGTTGAACTTCATCCCTGGACCCTTTTGCATGATCGAGAGGAGTTAATGCACTTACAAGAGTTTCAAGGGCCCCTCGAACCTGAACTCAAGTAATGGAAAAACATATAAGAAAAATATTAAAATGAGTTCTTTTTTCAGGGGGGAGGGGGAAGGGGGGTGGATAATGACTTCCCACAGCTGCTCAGGTTGAACTAAAACTAATAATGTATAACACTATCAACTAAAGTCCTCACCGCCTAGAAACAAACCTAGACTTACCATATAATATTATCTTTTTTTCCCATAAGAACCATATAATATTATCTTTAATTGTTCCAAAGCTTGTGGAAATAGGCAATAACATGTACTTTCTCTCAGAATGAAAGCTTAACTAGGACTCCTAAAGCAAGATTTAATTCCTCAATTAAGGGAAGCAAAGAACTTATAAAACTACAACCATCTCAACATCATCTCGTTCCTCCTTCAAAACACTCATGAGCACAGGAAATCCTGCAAAAACATGTCAAATGTATATTTTTCATTTATGAATTTCAGATAATTTCTATAACTGAAGTTAGATTGACAGACAAAACACATACCCATTGCACCAAAAGCTAGCTGGGCAGATCGACTTTCTGCTACAACTGACTGAAGCTCCACCATAGCAGCTCTCCTGTCGTCTGCAAGCTGACCATTGCTAATTCGATCCAAAACACGTTCAACATAGCTACGAACCATGATATATATAAAAAGCAACAATAGACGTAACTATTAAGATTTTTCTGAAGGAGAAAAGGCAGATGGGCAAGCGCATGCCATACAATTTATCCATCTTCGTGTTTACGAGCATAGAACATCTACTTACCTATCTTCATTGGATGCAGAATTCTCATTGCCGAAAACAAGCCCAACCACTCCCTGCACGAAACTCACAGATAAAAAATAAATAAAATAAAATAAAATAAACAATGCTAAAAATTGTATAAACAACAACAAACAAGTACCACATTACTATCCTAAACCTCATAATCCATGAAAATTCAGATTCAGAGAAGAGAGAGAGGTCACCTTGTAACCAGAGACCAAATCCATACTCGTCCAAGAATATCAAAAATCCTGAATCAGAAGCCGACGCAATCGCCCTGAAACCAATCCAAGCTTTAGAAATTTTCTACACGCAATCCCTAATAGCGAGGGCTTTAATCCAATCGCTGAAAATCCTAGAGATGAAATTTCATCCAAAATGCAGCGTTACGTAGAACCGACCGCACAAATAACCGTCCAAAAGGGAACAGAATCCGGATTAGAGGAAAAGGAACGAACCTGAAGTTCGAAACAGAGTGGCTGATCTCGGCGTCTTACGATTTTTGGTTGACAGCGATTGAGTGTATTGTTCTTGCTTTCACGAGCTCTCCGAGTCTCTTGACCAAAACGGAAATTCGAAGCTCCTACTTTTGGTTTTTTTTTTTTTTTCTTTCCTTTTATTATATATAGTGGAATAGTGGATTCATGATTGGAAGAGCTGTGCTTTGGTGAGAAAGACAAACCCAAGGCCCACGCATTCAGGCCTGTGAGTGAGTTTTTGGGCCTCCAGACAAACATGCCAACGGCCCATATAGAATAAGAGAGTTTGGTTATTTAAATGGATTTTTAAAATGATTTTGCTCGACTTAGAACGTGGCGTAAAAGAAAATTATTATTATTAAAAAAGTAAAACATTTTTGAAAATAACCTCACAAATATGGTCATATAGAGATTTAGACTTCGTTTGGATTGTCGTAACTTTTAAAATAATTAATGGGAACTCTACTAAAGATTTAGACTTCGTTTGGATTGTCATAGCTTTTAAAATAATTAATGGAAATTCTGCTTTTAGAAAAATTAATTGTCATATGAAGTGGATTGGTGTTTGGTAAATTTCAAATTTAAAACTAAACAAAGTAGGGTAACAATGTTTCGTAAATGTAAACTATATTTGATGTGAATTAACTATAAAGATTAAATTAACTAAACATATTATATAACTCATGAGTTGATATTTAATATATAAATTTCATAAGTTAATTATGTATAATTTTTAGTTTAAATTACAAATTAAGTTAATTATTTATAATTTTTAGTTTAAATTACAAATTATTTATTTATATTTCTTTAAATTATATGATAAAAGTATAAAAAAAATCATTGTTATATAAAATTGAGATGAAGAAATGTGATTTCAATTTAAGTATTTTAATCTACGTTCATTTAAAAAAAAAAAAACCATGAGTAAATTGTAGGATATCTTATTTAATATAAATAATTTTATAAGTTTAGAAAAACAATTGTTATAAAAATGTTGAATCGTTCAAAACTTTATTGCTACAGGGTGAAATAGATATGAAAGGAAAAAGATATATAAAATTATGGTATTTCAATTTAAGATAGTTAGTTAGAGAGAATGGCAAATTTTTAGGAAAACTAAAAGCTGGCATGTAGGTGATTACGAAGAAATTGAAAAGTGATTATGAAAAAATTACCAAATAATCTGGTTAACTAAATATCTAAAAACGATTAAGATTTTTATAGAATTACTTTCAACCCTCCAAAAACAATCACAAACAGAACCTTAATCCACGAGTGTATTGTTTAGTCCAAAAAAAAGGAGGGACGATTATTGAGTAATACTTGCTTTCACCGTTATAAAGGTGTTTTCCTTTTCTTTTAGAATTTATGTTATGATTTTTATTTTTCCTTTCGACAATATATGGATAGGAAGATTTTAATCTCTAGTCTCTACAATGAAAATATATGATCTTTATTAGTAAATGTTATGAATCGTGCTTAAGTTATCAAATAAGATTAAATTTGTTGAATTTTTTATATCTAAAATTTATATGGGTTGAATGAGAATTTTTTTACCATTCACAATTCTTCATGTCATTTTTAAAGTAATTATAAATTATAAATGATTAAATTGGGGAGTAATTGAAGGCCAATATCTATTTCAAATGAAATTGAAGACAAAAGTTAGCATATCCAAATGATGTCATATGTTTTTGTCATGACGGTTAGATCGAATACGCTTTTGTCCCATTTGATATTAATATTCGGGGTTTAGTTTCTAACTTAAATAAATAAATAAATAAGCTTAGTTTAATTCAAATACCAGGAGATCAGTTGCACCTAAAGAAAGATTGGACCCAAATAAGCTTAGTCCAATCCCATATAGCCTTATGAGAACTCTATATAAATGGTGTGAACTACTTAACTACTAGAAACTTTTTAATACTAACCAGTCTTTGAAGACTCAAAATTTTTCTTCCGAGACTTCAACTTCAAAAACATTCACGTGCTATACTTTCCAAGTGAAGTGAACAGGTTCAAGAGATCAACAAGTCAAAGTAGATCCAACAAACAAGTTCAACAAGCCAAAGGTTGATCCAGCGTACAAGATCAACAAGTTAAGATCCAATATATAAGATCAACAAGTCGAAGGTTGATCCAACCTACATGAGTAGCAAGTCAAAATCCAACATCGAGGTCAACAAGTAAATTTCCAACAAATAAGTTCACCAAAACCAACTTTGCTCGAGAAGAAGCATTCCATCCTCGAGCCAAGTATACATATGTTAGAGAAAATCATATGATAAAAATTAGAGATTGTATCACACCCACATACAAAATCAATAAAATTTAAGTTCATTCCACATATCAAATTTCATTTGTTGAAATTTAATGTGAACAATATGAATAGTAAAATCGTCAACTAGTATGAACTGAGTCGTCAATATCACTACAAAATTTAAGTTTCTCAATTAAAAAAGCATCAGGATGAATCTTCATTTCGTGCAAGCTTTACTTGTGTGAATAATAGATAATATACATACTAAAAAATTTATAAAATAGATATTAGTCAACGTGGATACAACTCAACTGACATAACGTATTACAAATGTAATATCAACCTCGAGATCAGAGATCCGAATCATCTCATCTCATGTTAAACTTAAGAAAAAATAAGATATTATTAATTAATTATAGGGGCCAATTTTTTATCATTGCTACATTTTTTTTTTTTTAGTGCAAAGATGTTGGATTGCTAAGAGAAGACAAAGATCTCACAACCTGAGGTCAAGGCACACACGAACATCACAAAAACAAGAAAAACATAACAAAGGCGAACCAACCAAATAGTAAAATAAAGCATACACGACTCAAGGGAAAAGGTCCCAAGGAGAAGAGGTTGCTTGGGTCCTCATAGGAAAAGCTTAATCCACCGAGAACAACAAGTACACACCTTAAATCAAACATCCAGGTTAATCACCTGAGGAGGATGAGAAGTAGCATCATGAACACACATGAAACATTCTCAAAACAATATGAATAAAGTCAAAGAATCATAGTCCCCAACACTAAAAATCATCAAGTCCATTAGCAAAACAAAGATTAGTGAGTTGAATCTGATCGCATCGAAAATGAAAAGAAAAAGAAAGAAAAAAAAGGAATTCAACAAACAAGAAAACCTACGTTCGACAGAAATTTTTGAAGATTATCCACTTATTTTAATAAAAACATCATATAGATATTGTAAAAAAGAGAAATGCATACGAATCCAGTAATACTTTATTTATAATTTTAATCAATCAACAATTATAACATAGATTAAAGATGATGATTAGCTTTTTTTTTGTAATTTTTTTATTATTTTTTTATACAATATATAAGTTGGGGAATTAAACATCTAACTCTGAAGTTGATAATACAAACACTATACTCATTTTAGCCACGTTTAGTTACATGTATCCTTATTTTTCCGCTCTCACTATTACTCATTTTTATCACGTAATTGTGGACATAAAAGATATAGAATCTTTAGATACTTTTTGGTTTATTCTCAATTCCCCTCTCAAATCCCCTTTCACTCCATTAATGATCCAATTCCAAACTCATATTACCCTCTCAATTCTTTCTTTGTACTCGTTCCCTTTTTTCTTCCTTGGATTTTGAAGTAGTGATTGATAAAGAAATTTTTGATAACTGACAGCTTGTATTATATGTATATCTATTTCATAAAATAATTATAAATGTAATGTTTTTTCAATTAATTTAATTATGAGTAATGAACTTTGCATTTATTTGTCTCTTCTGTTTACATTTATTTATATAATTGATGATTATGTGGAGTTATATTTAAATTATATAGGAGAAACAAAATAGTTGAGGTAAATTAATTAATTAATTAATTCAAAAGTATTTTTTAGCTCTAAAGACTAATTAATTAATTCAAAAGTATTTTTTAGCTCTAATTCAAAAATATTTAATTTACTTGTATGTGGAGACGTTTACAAGTCAACTTTGATGGGCATAGTAAAACTTTGTTTTATGTTGAATTTTCTTCCACTCAAAATATCAGTTGGTTTCACAACGACTCGCCGTATTTTATAAGTTTATATTAATATGATTGCTATTTTAATAATTAAATGAGATATTATTTCGAGCCTTTTAAAGTATATGTAAGCTAATAATTTCACACGTCATCCAATCAAGCATCACATGGATGTTTGTATGACTCGTCATTTGTATTTTTAAAAATATGTAGATGATTACAATATAAAAATAAAATTAGATATTATATAATAATTCAAAAAATATTACAGTCGCCTAGAATGTTAAAAGATTATTAGTTTTATTATTACTATTTTTACAAATAAATGGTGTAAGATTGTTATGATTGTTACTTGGAAAAAATTAAAATAAAATAAAGGTGCACACCTTGGATTTGAAATGCAATTTTGGTAAAATTAAATTCAATTGTTGAGATTTGTTTTAGAAATAAATTTTAAAATTAACTTTGCTAAGTCATTTTTTATGATTTATAATTCAATAAAGATTTTTTTGAAAAAATTATTTAAAATAACAAAACTGTTGAAAATATTTATAAATAATAGCAAAATATGACAATTTATCAATGATAGACTACGATAGATCACAATAAACTACTATCTATGTCTATTATGACATAGATAGACATTAGTAATAATCTATCGCAGTCTAGTGTAGATAGAAAGCAAAAGTTTGTTATATTTATAAATATTTTGGTTATTTTTTTATATTTGAAAATAATGACTTTTTATAATATATTTATCTTTCAGTTTAGATTCTTAAAATAGGTAATTTTCTTTTTTATTACAAAGCATTCTAGAAAAATAGACGAACCAATAAAATAAAATAGTGTTTTATTCTGCATAAGAGAGAGAGACATTGGTTCTGTGTGAAATTTAATTTCTCACTAAGTAAATTAATGATTAATAAAATAATATTTGTATTCTAATTTTTAATTAAGAAAAAGAAAACGTTAATAAAATTTTCAACAATTTTTTTTCTTTTGGAAGGGAATTTTCAACGATTGTTCAAACTTCATTAAATAGTTTTTATGTGTATGTGTCTCTTTTAAACTATTTAGAGTATACATCAAACAATTACATAAATATCAAACAATTACATAAATAACGAGGCCAAATCTACCTAAACTAATAAATTAAGCTATTGTAGTTTGAAATTGAAATAAAAATATAAATATAAACATTGAGTGGAAATTGTCCCTTCCATTAGTTAGATAATGTTTTTGGAGAAGTCCTAAAATATTCCAAATCTCATATAGTCGTTATTAAATTTGACGTTGATGATATTTCAAAATTGAATTTGATGAAAGAGAGCAAAATGAGAACTAGCCATATTTGTGTGACCTATGATGACATACGACAATTAAATTGAAGGATGCCTACTTTAGATGTAATATTATATGAGATTTCGTTATTTTCGTAGATTTCCAGTTCCTAATTTCTATTTTTTGCATTCATATTACAAAAAATTCTTTAGAGACATTTAGGTAATGAGTGGGACTTATGAACTCTAGGAGTGAGTACTTCTCTCCTTGTTTGTTCCAAATAATTTTTTATTCTATGTTTTATTAATTTCATACGTTGTGAAATTCTCACGACTTCACAACTTCCTTACTTGCTCCAAATATCTCTTTAAATGTTTCTATTGTCCACTAGACATATACTATATATATATATTGTGTGTGTGGGACCCTTGCCACTTGACTTAATGGAAATGAGGCCGGTTATAAGTTACGGATTCAATAATTATAATAATGGCAATACTAAATACGCTTGTTTGGACAAAGTTTTCGCCTTTTTAAGAAATTAAGTAAACTGAATTGAAAAATATAATAAATTAATATCAGGTTATAAATTTTAAAATGTTTATTTCAAAGATATATTTGAATACACAAATGGCTAGTACTAGGATAAGAAATAAGAAATAGATTTGACGACTATTTTTTTAGTTCAATGACATACAGGTTAATAGATTTTAATGTCTAATATTTTTATTCAAAAATCAATTGAATTATATTTAAATATGAGTTGTTTTCGAATATAGAAAAATGAATCGATATATTTATAAATATAGCAAAATTTTACTATAGATTACTACATGCATTTATCTGTGTCATGATAGACATAAATAATAGTATATTGCGATCTATCGTGGTTTATCGCAGATAGATAGTGATATTTTGCTATATTTGTAAAAAAATTTAACAGTTTTGTCATTTAAAATAATTTCTCAAACTATATTAATTCATCTAAATTGTATAATAAAATTTGCATAATTTTTTGAAATTGTAGCTAATTTTATTCTTAATTATTATTCTTTTGCGATGGGTACATTTCAAATATTGTAGCTAAAATTTTATTTTAAACTTTTGAAAGAAAAGTTTACTATATTTTAAAGGATTATTTTTAAATATAGCAAACGGAGTCAAAATATTTACAAATATAAAAAAAAAAAATTTACTATTTATTGATGATAGACTTCTATTTCTTAATGATAGAAATTTGTTGAGGTTGAATTTTTTTAATATTTATAAATAGTATTTATAGACTTATTTTTTAAAAATAAAAATAAAAAAATCAATTTATTAACAAACTCATGTTAATTATTAGTAATTAAATTTAAAGATGAGCAATGTGAGAAGGAAACGTGAAGAACAATTCAAAGGATGAGTACTTGGAATTAGATACCATTGTATCCACACAACTGCCAGAGGCCCAAAACCATGTGGACTTAGCTGTCAAACAAGAACTCACGTAAAAGAATCGGAAATATAAAAAGATTTTTTTTTTCTTAAATAGCCATAAAAATAAGTATTTAAGAATTAAGTGAATCCATCAACTTAATTTAGTTCAATTGTTGAAGTATATATCCTTAAATAATAATAATAATAATATTAATAGTATTTTTATTACGAATATTATAACAAATTAGATGTTCATTATATAATTGAGCTTAGTGGCTAAAAGCCACGTATCTACTAATGACATATTTTTACTGGCTATGAAACGTCACTGCCTACTTGCCAAATTGTCTATAAATAGAGGCTTTTGGTGGAGAGAAAAGAAGAGAAAAGACGGTGAAATTTGAGAAATTTCATTTTCTTTATTTTAGTTTATTTTAAATTTACTTTATTTAATTTTGATTATTTTATTATTTATTATTTTAATATTTTAATTTCTCGATTTGTGTGCTCCCCTTTTCTCCCTCCCCAATTTTACAACAATTCTAAATATATATTGTTAGTAAAAAAAATATCAAAATTTATTGCGAAGTTAACTTTATATAGCTTTAAATAATAATAAGAAGAAAAATACCAATTTTTCATACCATAAACTTAGCCGTATGTGTCAATTTAAAAAATAAATGAAAAAAAAAAAAAAAACAAACCCTTTTAACTTCCTCCAACTACAAACTACCAGATAACTTTTAACTTTGATAAATATTACAATCTTTACCTTAATCTTGAATAAGTATTTCAAATTTCACTACACACGATTTTTGACCTATTACAACGTAAAATTAATGTTTTGCCAATGCAACAAATTGCATTGATATAAACTTCGGCCTATGACTATTAGGACGCAAGTCCAAATTTGTACCCTCCAATAGAACTTTCTTTTGAAAAACCATTCATCAAAATATTTCTAGTTTGTGATTTTCACACAAAATTAATAATAATACTGAAAAATCAATCACTTGTGAGTTTGTATTTATAGAGGAAAATTGTACCAATACCTTATAAAATAAAGAACAATGAACATCAGTGTGGTGTTGAACGATGACATACACTTTGATGCTCAAGTTAGAATTATATTTGTAAAATGACTTAACAAATAAGTAATGGTTTTTAACATAATGTTGATGAATGATTTGCATTGCTTATATTGACCTAACTGAAATTTTGGCTCATCATTGCCTTCTTTTTAACTTTGAAACTCTGAAACACTACTTGTTGTCGCTATAATATTACCACTTAAGTTCATAATGAATCTTTTAAGCGTCTTGTCCATTCATTTCTCAAGTGTTCTTTCATGGATCATTAGTTAGGAATTGAAACTATTCTTCACCTTAGCTCAATTGCCCACTTAGACTAGAATGACCTCATTTACACTTCAACGAGTCTAATTGACTCATTGAAATGATTGGAAAAAAAAAAAAAAAAACATGAACTGGTTATCTAAGGGACCAAAGATCATCCAAAGGTCCTCCCTTGGCCATTTGGGTTAACGTTTAAGGTCACGATCGTGTCAATCATGGGTCTCTTTGATGGGTAAACCATTTTGAGTTCTATCTTCGTCTCTAGGTTTTCTATTTCTATGATTTTTAGTCTTGATTCATCTTGATAAATCTACCTATCACAAAAGCTTTAAAGAAAAACAACACTAGAATTTGATTTTTGTTAAAATTTATAAATTTTCAAGATTTATTCAATAGCTTATATTTTTGCATTCATCGAGTTTAATTTTCTACAATACTTGATTTTTATTACTTTAGTATTAGAAAGGTAATAGGTAATAAGTAATAAGTAAGGGGTGAAAGGCTTCCTACTTTAGTTTTGTTCAATTTAGTGAGTGAATTGATATAATTTGATCAACTTAGAAATAGAAAGTTATATGCTCCTTAATATTAAGATAACTTTGATATAAAAAGGTTAATTGTTTTAAATGATAAAATTGTTAGAAATATTTTTAAATATAGTAAAATATAATTATTTATTGGCGATAGACAATGATAGACTATCAATGTCTATCACCAGTAGATACTAATAGATGATAATAGTCTAGAGTGTACAACACTATATTTTGCTATATTTGTAAATATTTTGGCTCAATTTGCTATATTTGAAAACCGTCCATATAAAAATTAGTTAGGGAATAATTTTCAAATAACAAAGTAAAAGTGATTTTTGGATATGTAGTAGATTCTATTTCTAAAGAATTAATGTCATATTTGGGAGGAATTCTAAAATAGTTAAAATTAAAATCATTTTTGTCATTTTTAAAAATTACTAAAAAAATGTAATTAAAAATGTAAAATTAAATAATGAATTGATTTTAAGTTATTAAACGTATGTTCCAATGTCCTTTTCAATATTAAAAAAAAAAAATGATTTCCACAATTTTAAAATTACTTTCAAATGCACTCGTATCAAGAACAACCAAATATCACTACTTTTAAAGAAGGCCGATACCAAAAGTTGGGAATCCGAAACTATTTTTAAGTTACTTTTAGAAAGTTAATAAGAAAAAAGTTAATTAAAAAAGAGAAGAAATTTAGTTTTAAATTATGCAACGTGTAAACACTAACAACAAAGATGAGAAGACAAGTTTCGCGTTCTTCTCTTTTTCTTTGACAATATTCTATGCCAATATTGTGCTTTCTTGCATAATGTTCATGAGTTTTATATTCTACTAAATAAAATTATTATAACTTTACTTCTTAATTTTAATGGCTCTTTTTAATTTGAGGAAACAAAATTAGTAAATCAACAAAATATTTAAAATGAATACAGAGAGCTTCAGAAAAATAATTAATCATGGTTGGTGTGAGAAATTCGCACGCGTTCATCGTTGTCGCAAGTCTTTCGTAGACTTGTCTGTTGATCTACTTTTCCTACTATGCTCTTGTCTTTTAAGCTGATATACGTGAGAGTTCTTCGCACCAGTCTGATATTGAGCCTCCCACACATTGATGTCAAAGTTTGTACAGGAGTATATATAACTAAGTACAAAAGTAAGGTCAGAGCTCTCTTTTGTAGATTACTTACTCTTCTCCTTTGAAGCCATGAAATGAGACTATTTACAATACTCTTCTTGTGATGCTTGCTTGTGGTTATGTGCAACTTTGACGAAGTCGAGATAATTGTGAGGCTCTAGGTTGTAAGGCGTTAGGTTGAGCCCGACTCTGTTATTTTCGAATTAGTATACATTCACTGGCTCGTTTGGTCAACCTAAAACCCAAGGCTCTAGTTTTCCTTTTGGGACATATGTTTCCCATGTCGCATCCTAGTTTTTTCCTTGGGCTTTAGTCTGTCCATGAACTTTGGACTTTGGATCTTGCCTGCAACAATCTTCAACCATTAAAAAAAAATAAAAATAAATAAATCAATAGAAAAATATGAAAATTGGGCACGAGACTGATAAGGTCTAATGTAACACTAAAATAATAAATAACTACTTTTAATACTTATTTAAAAAAATATATAATTGGTCAGAGCTAATAATTTTCTTTTTAAATAAAAAGGGAAATTAGAAGTTGAGTTACTTATAAGCCCATAAAATACTCGTGGTGATAACATCTGTGTGAGTTTCTCGCATTAACATACTTCTTTTTTAAAAGTTAAAAATTTAATTTCTATATCGTAATTGTTCTACTAACAAAAATAATAAACATTCAATTAAAAAGTGAAACTAAAAAATGTATTGAAACTTCGATGGAATAAGATTTAAATTTAAATTTAAATGCATTGGAGATAGGGACGGAGATTAATCCTCGGCTCCACCTCAATTATTATTATTAAAACTATAGACGTTACAAGTCTGTGTTATTGTAATATTTAAATCATAACTTTAATAAAGTTTGGAGGTTGAACATTTTAATTATATTTTTTGACATGAAATATTGTTGTTTTTAGAAAAACTACATTTTTTTTTTTATAATTTGATTTAAATTTAGTCTATAGAATTCAAAATATTATAATTTTACTTTTGAGGTTTGAATTTGTTTCAATTTGGTCGGTATTTAATTTTTAACCTAGACTTTTCCTTAAATACTCATCTTCAAATTAATTTAAAAGAATTATAATTAATTAAGTTGCATTATTTTTCATCACTATTAAAATTAATTTTAAAAATTCCATACTCCATAATTATTTTAAATTTATTAATAGGTATTAGTGTCAAAAAATAAAAGTAGGTTTTTAGTGAAAAATTAAGGTTGGAAGCGCGAATCTTAAAGTCTAGGGACCAAATTGTCAAATTTCAAGGGTAAAATTGTAACATTTTGAAACTTAGGGACTAAATTAAAACCAAACTCAAAACTTAAGTACTAAAAGCGTAATATTTTGAAACCTAAAGACCAAATTGAAACTAGATCCAAAACCTAGGGACTAAAAATGTATTTTCTCCTAATTTCTATTAAGGAATTTACATATATATTTTTTTAAATAAAAATTATATTAAAAACAAACGTTATTTTTGCACAACGATAAAAAAAGAACACAAGAGAATTTAAGAACTAGACGAATCAGAAAGTAAAATAGATTTTGCTTCAAGCTAAATTTTCAAAATTTGAGACAATGGAGCATGAGTAGCATAGTTACACTAACGATTGGCAAAAAAGAAGTCTTGAATCAAACGACATTAATGCAAATCACAATTAAGAGAATCAACAAGGAAGTTAAACCTCCTTGATGAAAACAATCCATTTTCAACACAAAAAAAAACTTTTGAAAATTGTATATAGTTGAGAATAAACTAAAAGTTTGTTCAAAATAATAATAATAACAATAATAAAGGGGGATTTTTTTTTCCGATCCTCGCTAAATTAAAAGATGAGGATTGAAATAGAGTTTTGTCGCACCACATAGTGAACATCTCTACTTTTAAATAGATAATTAAAGAAAAAAAAAAAAAAGCTAGAAACGAAATGGACATTTCTATTTTAATTTTATCAATTCATAACATATTTCAATTTTCTAACTAAGTGTTTAGTTAACATACATATTTTTAATATAAAGTGGTGGGTATTTGAACCACATATCTCTTAGTCACTAACACATTCTATATCTTATTTGAGCTATGGTCGTTTTGGTAATAAAATTTTTATTTTAATCCTCTCCATAAAATATATAATTATCGCCTAAGCTTATATTTAAAATACAATCATCTATAGACATGAACCTAGTTAAAAAATTAGGTTATATCTTCGAATCTCAACCCTCAAATTTATTGTACTATACAAAACAGAATGGAGTCATGTTTATCTTTGTTTTACAGTGTAGTTTTCTAGAAAAATATGTACATCAAACCTAAATTAAAATTGAACAATATTGTTCATTTGATATTATTTAGGCTTAATTTCATATGTATATCATTGAACTTATAAAAGTAAGTTCCTAAATTTGTTTAAAATGTATAACATGTCAAAAACTTTTAAATTTTTGTTTAATTAGTTAATGACCTATTCTACATTTTTTAAAAATTCATCCACCTATTACAATACAAAATTGAAAATTCACTTTAATTTTATGTAGGTAATTTTTAAATAAATGTTGCCTTAAAAGAATTGAAAACTAATATACAATATATCTATAGACACGAAAAATAATCAAATTTTTGGAATTAAATATAGAATCTAAAATTTTTCTTATTTATTGACTACTGTTTAATCATCAGACGCATATTCTCTTTCCACCTTTTCCTCCGTGGAGCATATCCTTTTGGTTTACTCTCTCTCTCTTCAATCAAATTTTAGATTTGTTTTTCATTGTCCACCAACCTTAAAAGGTGTCCAATAAAATTAGTTGGTTGTTATATTTTGAAACTTGTTTAATTTTAGTTTTATATTTTATATTTTATAATTTTTATTTTTATATTTTTAATAAACCTTAAATTTAGTCCACAATGCTAGTTTATTGTTAGATTTTAAATTTGTTTTATATATATTTACAATTTTTGAAAACATATTATTATTATTTAATAAATTTTGGTAAGAATTAACTTTAAGGGACTAATTAAGATTTATTGAAAGTATGAATGCTAAAATTGGACCATTGAAAATACATAGACTAAAAGTGAACAAAATGTAGAGTATAGAAACCAAAATAATAGTCTAACAATAAAATTATGACCTTTTTTAACTTTATATTTAATGAGTTTTTAAATTTTGAATTTTGCTTGTTAATAGTATTTGAATTTTCAACTTTATTAAATATGTTTAATATATAATTTAAAAATAACAAATCTCAAAATTACGACAAAAAAAATCAATTTTTTTTTTTATGTCTAATAGGTTTAATTAATTTAAAAATTTTGTAAAATATTAGGTATTTTGTAGACAAAAAATTGAATATTTTAAAATTTTATTAAATACTTTTAAATGACACAAACCTACAAATTTATCGGCCGGCTAAACACTCTTTTAAGTTCAAACACGTATCAAAACAAGCTTAAAAGTTCTAGAACTAAGTTTATAATATTTTTTTTTTTTTTTACCACAATATATATCCAGGTGTACTAAGTATCATAAAATAAAAAATTGTAAAACTACAAGTTTAGTGAATAAACTTAAAAATTTGTGTCAATTTGGTACTTGAACGGTATAATTTATTAAACTTTTAATTTTCTCCCTACTTCAGATAATTGTCTTATGTGACACAAAATGAAAACTTTAAATCTTTTTCCCCAAATTCGGTTCTAAATTTGATGGTTTTGAATATGGGAAGGGCACGTAAAGCACAAAATCAAAAGTTGAGTAGACTTGTAATTTAACAAATTAAAAATTTATATAATATTTTTCAATATATATTTTAAGCGAAATTGTGAAGTGAAATTTGTTGTATTTTTAATAATAGAGGAATAATCGTATATACTTTTTTTTTTTTTCCCTTCCTATTTAAGATTAAAGTTGAGAGGAAGTTATGTATTTATGTTGGAGCTATTTTAAGTTAAACTCAATGATTATCGATCTGTCAATTAAACATATATTTTTCTCTTTCTATTGTGTGCTTTCCCTTTCTTCATTTTTTAAATAAATTATATATCTTAATTTCATTGTACAACTCAACTCACAACTATCCACATCCAGGATAGAAAATTTTCTCCACCACTCTATGGATTGTAAAAAATAAAAATAAATAATTCCATAAATCCTTTATTCAAAATCATTATTCGCATAATTTAATTAACATACGATGGTATTAATAACCACGTGATCTCTTATTCGAATTTTATTATTTTCTATTGTAATAATAATAATAATAATAATAATTGGCCGTCTCATGTTATTAGAGATTATTTAGCTTATTGTTGCCTTGAGCTTAGTTTTGACTTATCTTATAAAATTTTCATTTTTCGAAAAAAAAAAGTTATTCTAAAAACTAATTTAGGAAAAGAAAAAAAAAAGAAACTAATATGTTTTATATATACTTTATAGTCTCTATTACATAATTTAGAGTTTCATCTCAAAATCAATAGACAATTGAGAGAAGTAACTCATCCATTTTATTAAGATTAGTGTGAGGTCCCTTTATTATTTTAATGTGGAATTCTCAACTTTCTCTGCTTGCAATACAATTGTTCCAAACAATTAATTCTTTTTTTTTCTTTTTAAATAAACATAACTTAAAGAAAAAAAAAGAAATTACAAGATCATATGACAAACAAGAAAAGATAAATCATTTAAATACAAAGGGAAAATTCCAGAAGAGACACTATTAAATCTCAGAGCAGTCAACCTCGAAAAACCCATCCAAGCTAAAGAATGGGTTGCGAAATTGTGAAAACGAGGCACATGTTGGAAAAGCATCGGCGAGAAGGTCTCTCCAATCTTCTTGATATATGCAACAAAGTTTGCCACTTCTGTCTCAGTCGTTGATATATCATTAATCATCTGTATTACAGCTAAAGAGTCAGATAACACAAAAGAAAAAAAAAACTTTAAAGTTCTAAATGTTTTTGCTAAATGAAGACCCTCATAAATGGCAAGAATTTTAGCACAAAGAGGACCAAAAATTACCTAGGTAAAGAAGCAACAGTGGTTCCCAAAGGTGACCCAATAATTCCACCGAAACCCACCAAGGACGAACCCCTTTAACAAATAGCATCTACATGGACAACATACATATTTTCTCTGCCGTGTCTTAACATATTTCAATTGGTATAAAACATACACTCATCAAGATATAAGAGGATCTTCACTTTTTAAAATCTTTTATTAAAATAACTGTGTCTGTGTAGGTAATTTTTTTTAAAAGGTTTATTTATGTAATCTAGAACTAGTGGAATTAGAACGAACTTTCTTTTAACTACTTAATTCTACCCTTAAAAAAAAAAAAAAAAAAAAAANGTAATAATAATAATAATAATAATAATTGGCCGTCTCATGTTATTAGAGATTATTTAGCTTATTGTTGCCTTGAGCTTAGTTTTGACTTATCTTATAAAATTTTCATTTTTCGAAAAAAAAAAGTTATTCTAAAAACTAATTTAGGAAAAGAAAAAAAAAAGAAACTAATATGTTTTATATATACTTTATAGTCTCTATTACATAATTTAGAGTTTCATCTCAAAATCAATAGACAATTGAGAGAAGTAACTCATCCATTTTATTAAGATTAGTGTGAGGTCCCTTTATTATTTTAATGTGGAATTCTCAACTTTCTCTGCTTGCAATACAATTGTTCCAAACAATTAATTCTTTTTTTTTCTTTTTAAATAAACATAACTTAAAGAAAAAAAAAGAAATTACAAGATCATATGACAAACAAGAAAAGATAAATCATTTAAATACAAAGGGAAAATTCCAGAAGAGACACTATTAAATCTCAGAGCAGTCAACCTCGAAAAACCCATCCAAGCTAAAGAATGGGTTGCGAAATTGTGAAAACGAGGCACATGTTGGAAAAGCATCGGCGAGAAGGTCTCTCCAATCTTCTTGATATATGCAACAAAGTTTGCCACTTCTGTCTCAGTCGTTGATATATCATTAATCATCTGTATTACAGCTAAAGAGTCAGATAACACAAAAGAAAAAAAAAACTTTAAAGTTCTAAATGTTTTTGCTAAATGAAGACCCTCATAAATGGCAAGAATTTTAGCACAAAGAGGACCAAAAATTACCTAGGTAAAGAAGCAACAGTGGTTCCCAAAGGTGACCCAATAATTCCACCGAAACCCACCAAGGACGAACCCCTTTAACAAATAGCATCTACATGGACAACATACATATTTTCTCTGCCGTGTCTTAACATATTTCAATTGGTATAAAACATACACTCATCAAGATATAAGAGGATCTTCACTTTTTAAAATCTTTTATTAAAATAACTGTGTCTGTGTAGGTAATTTTTTTTAAAAGGTTTATTTATGTAATCTAGAACTAGTGGAATTAGAACGAACTTTCTTTTAACTACTTAATTCTACCCTTAAAAAAAAAAAAAAAAAAAAAAGAAAAAAAAAGCCTACTTAATTCTAAAAAATTAGTAAAGAATGATTAATTTTTACCCCAGGCTTATCAAGTTGCATCAATACCATGAATATTCAATTTCATCCAATGACATTGTAATTTTTACCGTTTCATAGAATTCCCTAGGAAACTTCCATTAAAATAAATTACAAAAACATATGCATGGTACAAAATTAACAAGACTTCAAATAAAAATGGTATTAAAGTTAAAATTTTGTAAAAAACTGTGAGTTTTAACAAAGCCATTCCATAATTATGCATCATTTAACTTAAATTTATGCAAAACTTAATATTATTGAAATTTATGAAGATCTTTACACTGTTTTTATTTTTCTTTTCAATTAAGATTAGTGATCGATTAGAGAAAAATTGAAAACATAGAGAAATTATTTTAAATATTTAAAGTATTTACAAATAATATCAAAATATCACAATCTATTTGCAATAGATTGCAACAAATTATCATCTATGTCTATCTCGCGGTCTATAGCAAATAAATAATAATGTTATATTTGTAAATATTTTGGTTCATTTTTCTATATTTGAAAATAATCCTTGAATATAAGATAAAAATAGTAATAATTTAATGTGATCCTACATTGTATGAGATGAAATTAAGATTTTAGAATAAAGATTAGGAAAAATATCAATCTATACCCCTAAACTCAGAGTTAGTATCAATTTAACTCTACATTAATAATTGTATTGATTTAAACTATGCACTTTTATTAATGTATTTAGATCGTCAATGTATTTACTATAATAATCCCTTTTATTAAATCGAACATATTTGAGAACTAATATAGGGATGATTTTCAGAAGTAATCGTAACAAAGAAATTAAACTGATTTGACTTATGAAAAATTAAGAGTTTAATCGACTCAAAATATAAGTTTCATGAAATATTAGTAAATTAAAATTAAAAGAAAAGTGCAAATTGATATATTTAAAAGATTGATGCTTTTAAATCGATATAGTTATTAGTATAAACTCCAAAATTTAAAGATATAAGGATATTTATCTTAAAAATCAATACAACTTTACAAGCTAAAATTCAATTTTTTTTTTTTTTTTTTTTTAAGGGGGAAGAGAGAAGAAAAAAGAAAAAGAAGAAGAAAAAAAGACATAACGGTTCCTTGTATACGTTGTCTAGAACTATAATTGGTCGCTAAACATCCCCTTAGCTGGCCGTCCATTGGATCAGCATCTGATTTCAATCCAACGGTGAAGAAGAGATCAAGACGTTAAGGACAGGAAAGAGAGTGTGAGCACGCCGCACACAAGAAATTCTCTGTTGTTGAAAAGCCTTCTAAATTTTTGGGATTATTCAGTGAAGGAAAATTCGGGGGATAAAATTAAAAATAAATAAATAAATAAATAATTTGAGGTTAAGCACCATTTCTGTATCCTTCTTTCAGTCATCTCTATGGTGACCTCTCTCTCTCTCCCCTCCGGAATTCTGTAACTGAGAGTTGCTTTTGTGAAAACAGCGGATAGCCATCAAAAAAGGCCACAAACGGCTACAATTTGCGCTATTTTGACGATGAAACAGAGCGTTTAAACTAAGCCCATTTTCCATTTTATATACCCACACTCCCAAATTTTGTTGTCTTCCGCCCCTTTTGTGGGGATTTTTGATCTGAGTCTCTAGGATCTGTTTTTTTAGGATTTTTCCCGCATTTTCTGAGATTTTCCACTATTTTGTTCATCATGTCTGATGGGTATTACAGCTCTAAGAAGACCGATGATATCTGTGAAGACGTTTGTGGCCAGGTGAGTCTGTTGCTTTCAATCCCTCTCTATTTTCTCTTTTTTTATTGTTTCTTTTTCTTCGTTTTCGTATCTGTTGTCTTCGTCTTTTTTGGATCAAAACATTTTGGGTGTGTGTGTGTTTTTTTTTTCTTCCTTTTTCTAAACCCTTTTGATTGAACTGTGAAATACCCATTAATGGCGAGAAAGGTACAGTTATCTGCAATGGTGTAATGATGGTTATTCTTCGTTTTTGTTCTGTTTATGAGCTGAATAGTTTGATTTGAAGTGTGCATTGATTTGGGATTCAATCAAATTTTGCTGTCCTTTTCAATTTATAGCTAAATTTCCTTTTCTAGGTGTTCTAGTTTCAGCTTAGTAAAAGAATCCTTACGTTTTTTTAACGTCTTTCCGTCCCCACTTATCATTCGCATCTGGAAATGAATTGTTTGCCTTGAATCTGTTGGATCGACGTGTCGTCTGATCGTTGATTATGTTCTTAAATGTTTGTGTTTTTGTTTGTAGCAGGGGCCTCGTGGTGCTTTTAGCTTGTCTAGATTTCGATGTATTCTTCGAGGGTGGGATTTGAAGACACTAATTTCTCTCTTTGTCGCTGTTCCACTCTTGATATTGTTCATATATCTTCATGGCCAGAAGATCTCTTATTTTCTTAGACCTATATGGGAGTCTCCTCCAAAGCCATTTCATGAAATCCCTCATTACTATCATGAAAATGTATCAATGGAGTTTCTCTGCAAGCTTCATGGTTGGACAATGCGCGAATCACCGAGACGGGTCTTTGATGCTGTTCTGTTTAGTAATGAAGTTGACATCCTGACTGTCAGATGGAACGAACTTTATCCTTATGTCACTCAGTTTGTGCTTCTTGAGTCAAACTCGACGTTCACTGGTCTGCCAAAGCCATTAACTTTTGCAAACAACCGGGAACAATTCAGCTTTGTCGAGCCACGGTTGACTTATGGGACGATAGGAGGAAGGTTTAAGAAAGGCGAGAATCCATTTGTTGAAGAGGCATATCAAAGATTGGCTCTGGATCAGCTTCTTAGGATTGCAGGGATACAGGATGATGACTTGTTGATCATGTCTGATGTCGATGAGATCCCAAGCGCTCACACAATAAATCTCTTGAGGTGGTGCGATGATATTCCGCCCATACTCCACCTGCGACTAAGGAACTACCTGTACTCCTTTGAGTTTTATGCAGATGACAACAGTTGGAGAGCTTCTGTCCATCAGTACAAACATGGTAAAACACGGTACGCTCATTATCGTCAATCTGATGAAATCTTATCGGATTCAGGGTGGCATTGTAGCTTTTGTTTCCGCCATATCAGTGAGTTCATATTCAAGATGAAAGCATACAGCCATTACGACAGAGTTAGGTTTTCTCATTACTTGAACCCGGACAGAATTCAGGATATAATATGCAAAGGAGCAGACCTATTCGACATGCTTCCAGAAGAATACACGTTTCGGGAGATAATCGGGAAGATGGGACCGATCCCCCAGTCTTACTCAGCCGTTCATCTCCCATCATTCCTGCTAAACAATGCTGAAAAGTACAAATACTTGTTACCTGGTAACTGCAAAAGAGAGAGTGGCTAAATTATGAAAGGAACAAGATAGTAATGGCTTTGTAAATGTTGAACATAAAGAGATCCGTATTCTGGATTCTGATGGCTGTGATGTGGAGGTCAAAGTTTTGTGTCCAATGAAGTTGAGGCTGAAATGGGAACTGAGGGCAGAGACAAACTCCATACTGTTGCAGCTGAGGAAACTGGTTGTAATTGCTATTTGCTTATTAGGCACAAACCACCATATTTCTTCAAAGTTGAATCATATTTCCCTAGCTTCTCTTATAGGCATTGCTTAGGTAACACTGTAATTTCCACCATCTCTCTGTATTGATCTTAGAACATTGTCACAGTGCTCATTTATTCTTTTCTCAATAGTTTTTCTGGTAATGAAAAGAAAAGTTAATGTTCTTAGATATCAGTTTTCTCCTCCATTCTTTGCTTATGTGGAATTTGGGGTCTGAGTTCTGAAATTGCTTACTTTTCTTCTCCTCCAGTTCCTCTTAGGATACAAGTTGAAACCTAAAAATTGGTTAAACAATATGAACTATCATTATCGGTTCAGTTCGATCCAGTTGGTTTAATATCTTCCTGTTTGGGATAGTTGAAAACTCAGTTATGAAAATTCAAAATGATTATTGAATTAGAATTAAACCATCGATCTTTAAAATGTTAATAGTTTAACCATAGATTTATAGATAGACCTAATTGTTTATAGTGGAAATTTTGAGTTCTCTGTCTTGTGAGGTTGTGAATGAAACATGGAAAGTGGGAAGCATGTGGACATTTCTTCCTCTAAGCATTAATCATGGTGCCCACCACTCTCCTCTTTAAACACCAAAGAATCTTCCATTTCACCCAAAAAAAAAAAAAGGAAAAATATCTTGAATTAAAGTCAGAATGGTAAAAATACCTTCTTTATTATATGTCTTCACTTTCATTCTTGTGCTGTGTTTGGTTTTGTGCTTTTAAAAGCAAGTCAATGGAAGTATTTTTTAAAACCACAGATTACTGAGACCATTTCTTTTGTCAATTATTATATCTCAAAATGACCATTTTGTAAAAGCCAGACAGGCCAGGCCATAAGAACTAATGAATGGGACAAAGAGATTCTTTTTGAAAAAAAAAAAAACAAAGATTTGTTTAAATTTGGCCAGCCAAGTTTGTTTGTTTGTTTTTTTATATAGGAAGCTGTTTTGGAGTTTGTTTTGTAAATTATTTCTAAGAATTTTTTTGAATGTTTGAAGTTATTATGTAAATATTCAGTAGTCTATGATTTTTTAGGACAATGAATTCAATTATTCTGAAAATTTTTATGAGACCAAACCAAAAAAAATAATAATAATTGAAGGAAAATAATCAATTTAAATGTGACAAAATGTTTTTAAAAAGATAATTATGGGAGTAAATAAATAGAGTAATTATTAAATTTGCCTTAAATTATAGAAGATGTTCTCTTTTGCAACAAATCATTACATTATTATCATTGATTGAACATGATGATTTATTGATTTCCAAACACTATAGGAATAGTTGAAATTTGCAATATTAACTTTAATAATAATAGTTTAAATAAAATTTAATTGATTAATAAAAAATAGTGTCAGGTTTCTCTGGTGGTGACAAATTAATTTACAATTAAAATTATAAAATAATACTCAAAATATAACAAAGTTTTGCATTAAAACTTGACTTAATCTTAGATATTTAATATCTTGTGACTTAAACATGAATTAATATGCTTGGACATTAATAAGTTAGTATAGATAGAAGAGAGTTAATATATCCTCAAGATTCAACATTTCCTTAAACCAATAAATTCCTTCAATAATTTATTATCAAAATAATAATAATAATAATAAATAAATAAACAAACAAATAAGTTCCTTCAACAACTCTAAACGCTCAATTAATAAAACAGATGGAAGTTGATCAGATATAAAACAAGTTGCCATTGACTTTCAAACATTCCCCATTAGAATTTATGCATTTATGAAAGTGGTTATGCTTCTCCATGAGAACCATTTTCAAAAATATTAAATACATAAATAAAGTTATATATTTGTGTATAACGCACCCCCTAGCGAGCAAGGCGATAGTTGAGCACGAGTTAACTTTTCTTCTTTTTCCTTATCTTGCATGGTCGCTTTATTTGAGTCTAAGGAAATTGTTCTTATACTTTATGACTGCACTACAACAATTTAGACTTTAGATGTCACTTAATATTTTATAAACAATGACAGAGTTACCTCAATGGTGTCTGTTCGGTGAAAAGGCACCATCAGAAATTAGCTAAGATTTAGAAAAATTTTAACTTCTATAACGCGACAGCTTATAACTATCACCGGTATATAAGCTTTAATGTTGAGTTTGTATTATAAAAGCTTTAATGTTGTTTAATAGTCTGTTTAGTTTTTAAATATGAAAAAGTTTTATTTTTAAATTTAAAATTGATAACTGAAATTAAGTGTTGAACTCAACTCATTAAGAGATTATATTTTCTTTCTAAAGTTCAAAGGTACGAGTTCTTTCTATGTCGTTGAAAAAAAATATTATAATATTATAAACGTCAAAAGTCATGGAGAAGTAGCTAAATATTGACTTTGTTCAAAAAAAAAAAAAAAAAAAAAAAAAAAAAAAAAAAAAA
>QLSR01000160.1:352014-410863 GCA_031780015.1 Citrullus colocynthis
CGGGGGGGGGGGGGGGGGGGGGGGGGGTGTTCTCAATTCATAAACCACAAAATACAAAACCCAGAAAAAGTACTAATTAAAAGTAACACAAATAAATTGAAAGAATAAGCACTGTGATCAAGCATGTGCACCTTTCTCTTAGTAAGCGTGTTGATCGGTATCAAATTTTTAGGTTGACGATAGTTTCTTCCACGAAACATGATGATTGTTTTCACGTCATGTATATTCACGACAATTCCACCGCTAAGTCTTGCAAGCATGGTTGCCATTTCCTTGATTTTTTCTTTGGGGAAGTTATCACAACACACTTGTACTGTCTCATGAAACTTCCAGTGTAGATGCATATTCTGGACCACTCCTCCAAACACTCCACGAACTCCAACTGGGACGTAATTTTTGTTTCTAAAGCCTATTTTTTTATAAGCTTGAAGCTGTTCAGGGGTCAAGAGCTCAGGGTCATGACGAGGGGGAGGCAACTCTGGTAGCTCATACTTCTTGAGTTGTTGTAAAAGTAATGCTACTTTCTTCTTGGCCTGTGAAAGATATGTGACAAATGTGGTCAAATTAATCGATCGAATTTATATTCCATGTGCACGCATGTGTAGTGGTGGGTTGAATAGCATTACACAATAAAACTAACGGGTGTCGAATTTTGCTATCTTTTAAAACAAGGCCAACAGAATCATGCGTTTAACGTAATTGAACATCAGAAGTAAATGAAATTTAGATTTCCCAAAAAGAGGGCTATAATTCATAAATAAATCTCTATAATCACAAGTATAATTTAGAATAAAAACATATGTAAAAACTATTCGTGTCATCAAAATCAGCAACATAGATAATAACTAGTAAATGGCATACTCTTTTGAGGTTGTAAAGGAGCCGTTCTTCCTCTGTCATCAACTTTTTCTTTATTTTCTTAGCTCTTCGGATCTCCCTTAAGGTTTTACCAGACTCCTTCCTCATTCTCCTCTCCACCTTACTTCGCATACTTCTTCCCTTTGATGTTGACATACAACGGAACAACCCATTTGATGGACCAACAACCTTAGATGTGGAAGGCAGTATATATTCACCATGAATACTTCTACGGGCCACATTGCACGAAGCAACCTCTGAATGAAAGTCTGTTAACGATACAACATTGCTGCACGCATAAGAAAACAACAAAACAATCTTATCACAATCTTTGTTCGTATTCATACAATTGGTTGCTTAGTACATGATAAGAGCAGTACAAATGAAGTAATTTCTTAACAAATAAAAAGGAAACGCCAGAAAACTGAAATAAACGAAATTCATCTGGATTGTGAAGAAACATAGGAAAGGAGTAAAATAGACAAAAAGGAATTGATAGTTGAATGACTGCCATAGAGACGGAATGCAAAAAGTGGCTCTGCTGAAACTAAAACAAAAGTTTGAAAACTGTATCATAGAAACTACAACATGGGAAACAAGAACCAACTGCAATCGAGAGAGAGATAGAGAAGATACTTGTAGCGACTGGATAGGAGGAGAGTGGAAACCCTACTGAAACAGAGTCTTCTAGTAGCAGCTAACATTGATGAACAGATTAAGGAAAGAGATGACGGATCAATCAATCACTCATCTCCATTCCCAAGTTACCACCGCCGACCGGTAAGGGTTTTGCGATTTCAGGCTGCAGGGTTTAGCGTTCATTCAGATTATGACCATCTTCCCCTTTGCCCTTTTCTCTCTTTTCTTTTTTCGCCCACGAAAACACAGCATACCATACCATATCATATGCTATGGCTACTCATTTATGTAACAATTGAATTTTTAAATTCTTTGTTACAAAGTCATGTTAATTATTAATGAGCTAAAGGTGACGTGTTACTTACTATAAAAAGTCACTTTACTCTAACCGGTTCTATAGAATTTGCTTAGGTCATTGCTATGCTTAATGGTAATTCTAGATCCTTTGAGATTGTCATTTCTCCGCTTTGGGTTGAATCGGACTTCAAGATTCTTTGGAACCTCTTAGTTGCAAATTGTCGATGCGTTAATGAGACTCAAGCTTTTGTTGATTTTTTTTCGTGACTTCCAACTTTGTGGTGTCGTCTTTGGTTTCACTTGAGCCAATCGTAGATGTAACTTTGCTGCACATGTGCTAACCATCTATGCTCGATATTTTCATTTCCCTGTTGTGTGGCTTGAAGACCACCCCCATGGGTGAATCATGCTCTTCATTCTAACTCTTTTTTGTTCGGTTGGTTGTTTTGTTTTTGATTGTTGTACTAAAAAAAAATTTACTAATGAGCTAAACTTATTTGGAAATGTCTAAAAATAGGTCATTCCACCATAAAAATGTCTAATTGGTACTCAACTTTTGTGTCTAACAAGTCCTTGTCATAATCAAAATTCTTAAAATTAATGGGTATGTTAGATATAAATTTTGAATTTTATGTCTAATAGAACTTAAACTTTCAATGTTGTGTTTTAAGTGGATTGGTGTATTTTGAAAAATATAAAAAAGTTAATGATCTATTAAACATAAAATTGAAAGTTAAAAGACCTACTAGGTACTTTTTTAAAAAATTCAGGACCTATATGGCACATATTTAAATATTTTTTAGAGTTCAAAGACCTAGTATTCAAAGATTGAGTCATTTCATAATAAAAACTTTAAAATTTCTTTTAAAAAGAAAAATACTAGAGCTTAATTTTGATGAAAATTTTCACAACAAACTTTAAAGTATAATTATTGATTGTTATCTATTAAACTTTAAAGACTAAAGTTATAAAATTGTACATACAAGGACTAAATTGTTATAATATAAAGTTAATGGACTAAAACTTTATTTTCGTGAAAATTTAGGAACCAAAATTTTTTTTAACCTTTTTTTTTTTTAATTTACATTGGAGGGTATGAATTTTTATCTCAGAAAAGTTTAGGAATAAAAAATTTACTTTACTTAAATTGTGTAAGTGAGAGGATTCAAAGCTTTTGAACTCTTGGTGAAGGACATTTGTCTTACAATTTTTTTGGTTAAGGAATAGCATGAATTCAAATCTCTTACCTTTTGGTCAAATCTAGTATTTTATATCAACTTAGTTATGCTTATGTAGGCAATCAAATTACGAGTGTTCAAAAAATCTGATAACCCAAAGAACCCGCCCTGAGTTCAAATAAATGAGAATTTTATGAGTTGGGTTAGTTCATGGACCTAAAATAACTCAACCCAAACTTCTTATTAATTTTAGAAAGTATATCTTTTACTTATGATACATCATATATGCATATATTTATTTTAACTTTATTTAATTTTATGAATTTGTTTGGATAATTTATCATGCAATAACTCCTAAAATAACTTTTAGCACTTTAAAAAGAAAAAAATTCATAACATAAATTGAAATTAAATTCCTAATCTTAATTCAATATATGAAAATAATTAAACAAACTTTTTATACATTAACATTTTGCTTATTATTAGTCTAAAAATTTAAATAAATGACCCCACTAACTTGAACCAACCCAACCAAAATGTTTAATAATTAAGTTGGGTTGGATTCATTATTTAATAAAGGTTATTTGGGTTGAATAAACATTTTTTAGATAAGAGACATTTTATTGATGTATGAAATATCCAAAGGATGTACAAAAGATTCCTATAAGAGAGTATATATATATATATAATTTATATTTAATAATGGTTATTTGGTTTCTAACTCGAATAATTGGGTTGGGTGTAAAAAGTATTTCAACCCGACCCAACTCAACCCACGACCACCCCTAGACCAAATTGTATCATAGAATTTTAATAAACGAGTAACATTTTGTGAGGGGGTGTCAAAATTTTATGGGAGGATAAGAGCATACAAAGACTAGTCATGAATGAGACAAGAACCCGTTTCACAACAACAGAAAGCTAATTCGCGAAATATACATCCCAACCATTAAACATAGTAAAAGATTAAAAAATGGAGATGGGAAATAAATATAGATCACATACCATCCAAATACTTTCATATCTTACAGAAAAAGTATGATCATAGAGTTGGCCAAAAGATGAATGTCACCCCATCCGTCTTTTCAAAATGCATCACCACCAATACACATTCATAAATCAGTTACCACAGAATGTTTTTACTACATTCCATACCAAATAGTAGATCAGTTTCCACATTTTCCCCTCAGCAACCCATCTCACATATCATCAATGGCACCAAAAAATAAGTAATAACTTTCAAGCACCTTCATGGTGCATATAACACAAAATTTGAGCAAAAACCAGCTTCATCACTGGATCCGTTGCGGTTGTTCTTGATTCGATGACTTGACCGTGAGAAACAACTGATAGATATGTTCGTAAGTTGTTACGTGTCATTCAAATTTTGAAGTTTAACCGACTTCCAATAGGTGACATGCATGGCATTCCCCATACAAATGAAAGCCAAATGATTGCAAAGAGTTTTACGATGAAAGATGGTGAATTCAAGGAAGATTCGGGGGCAGAAAAGTCAGATTGTAACATGTCATTCTCATTAGAATTTGCTTCAACATTCAGTTCATATCCTATCGATCCAGTCGAAAATGCTCTCTTGAGAACCAAACTGCAGGTCCTGCAAGCAATAATAATAGTCTGAGTTATAGATAAAAGGAAAGCATTTGAAACTTAGGAAAGTGGGAGGTGAACTTACAGCCAGATGAAAATCAGGTGGAGTATCTAGTTCAAGGTTCACAAGGTCTGCAATTCCACATGGAACGTTGTCGTTTGCAATCTCGTGGTAAGCGTTGCTACCAGAGAGAGCGAAAGGCATTTGATTTAATTGGTTGTTACTTATAAAAGCATTAGAATCTAGGACTTCATTGCACAATAAGTTGTCTTCCAAGTAATGTAATCCAACATCATCTATATCCTGAGATTCTCCAGCCAACCAATCACGGTATCCTGTGTCGTTCTCTGATGGAATATTTGGATAAGAAACACGAGATGCCTCCGGAGTTGACTCTTCTTCCTAATCAACAAAGCATACTTAATTGTGAATTTTTTTATAGATGAACACTTTTTAGAATCAAGGAAAGAATGCAACGACATAATTTCTTCCATGGGGAAAGCAGATGACAACTTGTCACTGAAACTCCAATTCTTTACAAAGTAGAAAATAGACAATGAAACTAACTAAAAAGAGAAGCTACCTTTGCAAATGACTGAGGCAGACTGTTGTCAGCAACAGCATTGGAGACAAGTAATTTTCCTGATCGAGGTGGAATAGGAGGATTGGACTTGGGAGTTCTTGGACTTGTTTGATGCAGCATAGCATCAAAATCCTCAATGAGCATATTATCACTACTCTTAATACATTGCTTTGGCTGCCGATAAGAAATCTTTGATAAAACGTATTCACCTTCCTTCTCATCTTCTTCAGTTCCCAAATGATATTGATGTATCACCCAATTAGACTTTTGGGGCTTGGAGCCTCCCTTCGAACTTCTATACAGAGAGAAGATCTTCCTCCATCCCTTGTGAACACCATTTTCTATCACAGCCCTGGTCTTACCTGTCTTGTGCCAGCGAAAATGTTCGAGGCTTGAATTATGTTCACTTTCAATCTTGCGACGCTTCCTTTGACCCGTGGAATATGCATTGCTTGTTTTATGGAAGAAATGGACATCATTTCCATCTTTACTAACACCTGAATAATTGAAAATGTTATTACCTGAATAAGTGAACAATGTTTCATAACTCAATTTGCTTAATACGTACTACACTTACCTTTATATAGACTTGGATATAATCAACTAGTAAATGAGAGATTATTCCTACCAATCAAAATGTGCAATTCTTAAGCAAAGCAATTAGTTCTCTTAAGTCTAAAGCCCCTGAAAAAAATTGGTAATACTATTTCACTTGACCACAATTACAACAGGAGAGCCTTTTACATACTAACTTTGGTCCTTTGATTAGTAAAAGTCATTGAACAGAAGAAATTGATGATAGCATAGCAAAGGGAAAAACCAACACAGATGAATTCCTAACCGGGGAGATTTTCTGGATGCGTGTAACAGATTCCTTGGTCTGTTTCAAGTGTGGGAATGAATGCATCAATTAATGCATGTGGCTTTAAGTTTCCAACAGTGCACTTGGCTGCTAAGTGCTCCATTATTTCTTCATCAGTTGGATCAAACTTTACTCCTGCAGGCAATCCAGGCCATTCAGGAGAAACCTGCAAAGAAGATGCATTTAAAAGACATTCACGATTCAAATTTATGCTTCAATTCAATGCCTTACATTCAAGGCACAACACAAGTTGAAAGGTAGGATGCTAAATTACACACTAAAATTTCACTCCAAGTGAATCAATAACTAAAGTGCATATCAAAAGGTTCAAGTTACTTATAAGATATGAATGAGCCATTCCCTGTATATATAACAATCAACCTTTTGTTCTTATGGTTATAGCATTGAACACTTTCTATAAATCAGTTATGAAATCACAGGGTGGAGGTCAAACTTACATCTGTATTATCAATAATAAAGTGACAGTTTGGACATTCTCGTTTCGCATCACAATCTTTAATTACTTGTGAAGAAGATTGACTGATGTTCCTGACTTTTCTTGCAATTGTTCGGCCATCAATTATCCAAGACCTGTGAGAATGAGATAATGAAAGTTAAAATGCAGGTCATGAAAAAATATTGGATCGTAAAAGTAAGCAACCATGAAGAGAACTACAAGCATTCACAAGCTTTTGAATATAGGAGTTGGCCATTAAAAATGAGTCTAACTGAAGAAATAAATTATTCGCAAACTTTTCACTTCAGATACCATCAGTATCAAGGCCGAAGTGCACATGAATAATCTCATGAGACAAACGGCTAAACACAACAACATACAGTTATCAAGAAACATTAGAGTTGGGAATGCGACTAAAGTTACACATTGGCTACAAAAGAGCGAAGATTGTGGGTATATAAGTTAGGGACAAAATGTTGGGAATGCGATCAAAGTCCCACATTTGCTAGATAAGGGGATGATCATAGGTATATAAGGGAGGAAAACTATCTTCAATGGTATGAGGCCTTTTGTATGAAACCAAAAGCAAAGCCATGAGGGCTTATGTCTAAAGTTAACAATATTATACAATTGTGGAGATATTTGGAGGTCCGTTGTCCCTAACACAAGAACAAAATCATGAGGACTTATGCTCAAAGTGAACAGTATCATACCATCGTGGAGATGTGAAGAGATATATGTTGTTCCTAATATCTAGGACTCTTGTTTATCTTAGGTAGAGGACCACCTTGAGATTTGAAGTCTCCAAGCTCAAGTAGTACTAGGACAAACTGTGGTGGATTCTACATTCGTTTATCAGATTGGTCGAGTGATTAAAATGATCCAAAAGGATTGTTTTTAGTGCAATAACAGGAAATGCAAGCAACTATCCTTCAGTAGGTTGTCTATATTGGTTATGGTAGCTCGAACCATGGCAAAAAGAAATCGAGTCTAAGACTTTACATGATAAACATCATTTTAGACAGAACATTGGATGGATTTACAGTTACAGTTCCAACCACTTTTGTTGGAGATAAATGTGCACAGTCCACACAACGAAGTGAACTCCACACATTCTCAATCTCATCATTCTAACCATGAAAAAAATAGCTGAATCTTGATAAATGGTCAAAACCAGAACATCCTCTTAAAACTTTTAACCAAAATTGTTGAGAACAGGAGATTCCCCCTATTTCTTAACCTCAAAGGATATCGTTAGTTGGGCTCTAGAAAGGCCATAGTGGGGCATGTTCAACTCTGCCATTAACGTAAGCGATCAAGCTCTCAAACGCCACCACCAAGCTCTCAAGCAAGAAACAGAAAGAATATATCTTAAAACAAAACTAGTCTTATGTTTCCCTTTCTAGCTTCAACATTGGCAGCTTCCTACAAACTTTACAAACCTACATCCTCTGTATCAGCGTTTTCCCCAAATTAGCTAAGCATTAAAAAAAAAAAGGCATAAAAGTCCAATAGCTACCTATACTTCTCGATTAACAAACATCAACTTCACATTTAAGAAAAATGATATTAAACCCATCATCTTGGCACAAAAGTTCAATCGACCCGGAAATACAAACTACTGGAAGAACCAAAACAGGACGATCAACAGAGAAGTGGAAGATAAAAAACCTCATTTTGCTATCTGGGTTTGTAACAACTCGAAGAATACTCAACAGAAAACCAAGAAATTACACACAAAAAAAAAAAAAAAAAAAAAAGTAGACTCACCTTGCCATATTCTTCAAGAGCTGAGCTGAAGAAGATGATCAGAAATAGCAATAGAAGATGAAACACATTTCAGAGAGAAAGGTAAAGACAGAATAGGAGCTTCAGTGCGTTTGAGCTTCGGCTTTTGGTCCACTACGCTAAGTTTTAGTGAAGAGTGTGAGGGAAAAGAAGAGAGCAATCCCAAATCCCAACTGTGCCTAGTGTGAGCGGGAAAACTGAGACCCTGGTTCGGTGGAGGCTCGTGTGCCAGACCATAGGCTCGGGAACAGAGGAAGTGGGAAGCATGGAGGGGGTTGTTGATGGATATGGGCCCCAGCGTTGACGGAAGCTAGGAACGAGGCCGAGGTATGGAAGACGAAGCTGGGGTGTCCGGTGGAAGGATATGTAGGTTCGGAAAACGAGTTAAATGTAATGACTTGTAAATTTCAGGTGGGTACACGGATACTTGCTGCCCAAGCTAAAAGCCACTGCTCGGCTAGTGCCAATCACTTCGTCTTTGGATACTTTTTCATAATATATGCTTTAAAATATGTTTTAGCCTTTTTAAAAAAAAAAAAATTTGCCATTTAATTTGTATTGTTTAAAATTTTTTAAAGAGAAATTATAAATTTTCCAACTTTTAGGTTTAAATTAAATTATTTCTTAAATTAAAAAAAAGGTATATAATAATTTTTTAATTTTTTAATTTTTATACTTAATAAACCACCCTAAAATCTAACGAATTTGTAAGCTTTCAATTTTTTATCTAATAAATTCTCAAGCTTTAAATTTTGTGTATAGTTCACCATTGATAGATTTGAATTTTTCTGAAAAAAAAATTCACATACAAGAGCAAGAAACTAAATAATTAGGTATTGTTTGATAATGATTTTATTTTTTATTTTTGAAATTTTTATTTGTTTTTTTCTAATTTTTCTATTATGGGTTCCATTTATATTTTTACAAATACTTGAATTCCTAGTCAAATTATAAAATAACAATAATAATAATATTATGAAATTACAACCCTATTTGATAACCATTTGATTTTGTTTTTGGTTTTTGAAACTTGTGTGTGTTTTCTTACAACTTCTATACCTAGTTTCATCTTTTCTAACTAAACATTCAATTTTTTATCCAAATTATTAAAGCTGGTCTCATTTGACAATCATTTAAGTCTCATTTGGTAACCATTTAGTTTTTTTATTTTTTAAAACTGTGCTTTCTTTGTCACAAATCATATTCACAATTTTCATATTTTCTTAGCATACACTAAGGTTTTTAGCCAATTTGGAAACAAGTTTTTTAAAACTAATTTTCTTAAGTTTTCAAAAATTGGCTTTGATTTTGAAAATACTTCTAAAATATAGATAACAAAACATAAAAACAATATATGGAATAGAAGTAATTTTTATAGGCTTAATTTTTAAAAACTAAAGAGCGAATAGTTGGTAAACTACATCTAAGCCCCGTTTGGTAACTATTTCGAGCTCGTTTTGTAATCATTTCGTTTTTTTTTCTTTTTTTGAAAACTAAGCCTATAGACACTACTTCCATCTTCAAATTTATTCATTTGTTATTTATTTTTTTGCCAATGGTTTAAAAAACCTAAGCCAAAATTTGAAAACTACAAAAAATAGCTTTTAAAAACTTGCTTTGGTTTTTTAAATTTGGCAAAGAATTCAACTATTGTACTTAATAGATATGCAAATCAATGTTAGAAAACGGGAGGAAATAGACTTAATTTTCAAAAACAAAAACAAAAAACAAGTGGTTACTGTGATTATGCCTATTTCTTCTCAATTTCTTACCATGATTTGCATTTTTCTTGAGTACAATTAAATTCTAAACTAAATTCCAAAAACAATAACACGTTTTTTAAAACTATTTTTTTTAGTTTTCAAATTTTGGTTTAGTTGTTGAAAACATGGGTAAAAAGTAGACAATAAAACAAAAAATTTAAAGGGAACTTGGAAGGAATGCTTATATAGTTAATTTTTAAAATATAAATTAAAAACCAAATAGTTACCAACGGGGTCTTAGTTTTTTATTTTTGGTTTTTGAAAACTTGATAAGCATGTAACAAAACAAACAAATCAAAAAGTGAAAATAGTGTTTATAAGCTTAATTATCTAAAATTAAAAACCAAAGACCAAATGTTTATCGAAGAGTCTACCTTTTTTAGTTTTAAGAACATGACATTTTTCTAAAAACACTTTTAAGAAGGGTTCTTTTCAAATATAACAAAAGGAACAAAAATATTTATAACTATAACAAAATTTCACTGTCTATCTGCGCTAGACCACGATAGAGTGTGTATTCTGCTATTAGTTGTAAATATTTTCAGCAGTTTTGTCATTTAAGATAATTTCCTTTTTAAGAAGCAGATTAACAAAGCAAATAAATTAATAGGTGAAAGCAGGAGTTTATAAACTTACTATCGAAACCAAATAGTTATCAACTAGCCTACTTATTTTAATTTTCAAATATTGACTTGTTTTCTAAAGTATTCGAATAAAGTTTATAATAAACTATTGAAACAAAAAATAAAATGGTTATCAAACAAAACATTATTGTCTTACACAATTCAATTTTATTCTAATAGATTTGTTAATTTTAGAGAGAGGTTAAATATGTCATAAATTTATAAGACACAAAATTAAAAATTCAATAACCTATTAGAAATTGAAAGTTTAGAGATTTATTTTATATTTTTCAAATTTTAAAGACTTACTAAATACAAATTTGATTTTTTTTATTTAACTTGTAATTTAAAAAGTTTTCACTTTTAATTATCCATTATTTAACATGGTTCAATTGAGTCTATCTTGAAGCTTAAAATTTATTATGATAAATGGATAAACTTAGGAAAAAAAAGGTAACTAAGAAAACTCAAACTTTCTACTAATTTTGGAGGATTAATTAGAAACATAATATTTTTTGACCAAAATGTTTCCTCTGAGGTGTATAAACACTCCTAAATAGTCCTTGAATTAACTAGTCATTTGTTGATTAACGAAAAATGACGTAGCATATTGAACTAAAAAAATTTGAAGTGACACAATTTACTAATTTTTTTATTATTTTTTTTTGAATTAAGCGTTGAAATTTTAATTTTCCTTCTCTCTTTCTATTTCTCTCCTCCCGTTCTCCTTTCTCACTCCCCTCTAAGGTTGGCAAAAAAATTCGCGGGGCATCGGGTTACAAACCAGGATGCGGTCAAACTGAAGACATTCTTCGAGTACCCGTTCGGGGACGGGGATGGTATCCCTACCCTGGCCCTGACCCCGACCCCGACCCGCCTCGATTTGTCCCCCACCACCCGTTTATATATATATATATATATATATATATATATATATATATAATGTTCCGCTCTCACTCTCGCTCTACTTATTGGTAGGTCTTGCTCGTTCTATCTCGGGAAATGGGTCCCCGTAGAGACCCGTTTCCCCGGTGAGATGGAGGTAAATTCCCCCATAGGGGCGAAAACGGGGAACCCCACCCGCCCCGCCTCACTTTTAATTTGTAAAATGTTGAACCCTAATTTAATTTAAACTTCTTTTTTTTTTTTTTTTTTCAGATTTGAAATCCTTAAAAGAACTGTTTGTGAAATCTTTTAAGATGTTAATGGGTAAAAGGATTGGAGTTGGTTGAATGTATTTACCGAAATAACTTAATCCTTTTTTGCTCCCTTGTTTTTTTTATCTCTTTTGTGCGATTCGGGAATAGTAACCAATTCCCTAAATCTATGGAGTTCCCCCCAAAATTGATTTATCTTATTATAAATCAAGAATTTCGTATAGAGCTAGAACGACCCTCAGAAATTGCAAATACTCGGTTCCTTGCAGCCCAAACCCGGTGCCGCATTAGGTTAGGGAGTTGGGCGATAATAGCTCCTCCGCATCCCAAAGCGCGTTGCCCTCCTAGGCGCGCATAAATCTATAAATTGAAAAAGAAGTGAGTTCAGCTTGTGCTTCTCCCCCAACTCAAATGTCATGTACATGGAGCATAAACGGGTAAACTCACCCCTAAACACACCCACTTGTATGAATGGCCCAATCTTGAACAATATTCAACAAGATATGGGCAACTGGGCTGAAGAAATATAAGAAGACAGTGAGCGAAATGGGCGAAGACATCGTAGAAGAAGATTAGGATTCATACTCCAAAAACAAAAATAATAAATAAATAAATAAAAATTAGGGTTTTAACATTTTACAAATCAAAAGCGAGCTTTGCTCTAATGGAGGTTTTCAAAAACCATGGTTTTAGAGAGACAGAGGGAAGTGAGGAAAGAGAAGGGAGGAGAGAAATAGACAGAGAATGAATTATTAAAATTAACTCTACACCTCATTCAGAATTTACCAACTCAATATATCACAATACTTGTTCGTTAGTTAATTAACGGTTAAATTAACTCATGAACTATTTAAAAGTATTTTTCTTAAATACAAAGACAAAAATGTTCTTTTTAAAATTTCATGGACCAAATAACCCTAACCAAAATGCATTTTGCTCTAATAATTTTTTCTTCTCTAATAAATATTGTGTAATGCAAATAATTTTAATATTTACTTATATATATTGAAGACAAGTTATAACATACGTGACTAAATTAGAACTAATAGTTTTAAGCCTATGTAGGTGATGTTCTCAACAAGTCGTTGTAGTATAGTGGTGAGTATTCCCGCCTGTCACGCGGGTGACCCGGGTTCGATCCCCGGCAACGGCGATATTCTTTAGTTTTGCCTTTAAATTTTTGCTACGGGAGTCAATACTTAAAAGAAGGCCAAATCATTACAGTTGAATTGTTGTAGTATAGTGGTAAATATTCCCGCCTGTCACGCGGGTGACCCTGGATCGATCCCCTGCACCGGCGTTCTTTTTTTATATTTATAATTATAACGACATTCCAAGAACTGAATCCAAATGACATGGCCTCATCATATGTTTCAGTTTTAAAAACTCCATAGATTATTACAAGCAGGAGAGGAGGGGCATTTGGACGAATCGTTGTTCTTTTACAGTTGACATCACAGCAACCCCAACTCCACATTATCTAACCCCTTCTATGAATCCATGTCTCTATAGCATCAACTTAAACAGATATTATTATTGGAATCTGAATCACTATTTTCCTTTGATTAACTACACATGATTTTCTTCTTTTTCCCATCTTCAGTTGTGGTAAGTTTTGTAAGGATCTCCAGCTCCAAAACTGTAATAAGAAGGTCGTTTTACTTCCTGGAAGAATCAATAACAGTTACCAGTGAGACATGAGAAGAAACTACTCGGTTTCTCTTCCATCTCGCTGTTCAGGACTTCCCTCGTGCCACTTCTTGTGGCGGCCATCAAAGAACTTGTTCCAGGAGACTCTGGTGGCAAAACTGCATTCTCAGGTGGGTGCATCAATGGTGGTGGTGCAACATACTCCGGTTGTGGAATGGTGGATAGACATTTCAAGAGCATTTGTATGATTTGGTTGAAGTTAGGCCGATCGTTTGGGTCCTCTGTCCAACAGGAAGTCACAATCGGTGCTAAATCCGGTGGGAGGTTCTCAGCAGTCGGTCGTAAATTCTGTATCAACAATGTCCAGAGGACGAAAGAAAGATGGAGATATTACAAAATCAAAAAGAGGCAAAACAACAATAAGAACAAGTAATGTGACATAAATCTGCAGCCATAAGTTTATTTTGGAAGATCCATTTTGGCACTTCTACATCATTCATAACAGGGAGATTCCTCCAATATTGTTATAAGGAACCCCCCACTAAAATAAAGGAGGAAAAGAATCACATTTGCTCCTATACTATAAGCGTATAATGACATATACTGTAACTAAAGAGCTTTACCAGGCAGAGATATTTCATAATCATATTCATATGGACCTAATTCTTAAAATTTCTTCCTCTAACTCCAAAGGGAGAGATCTAAGAAATGAAACCAAGCTACTCTTATTTATCAGCTCAGGGTTAAGTTGCTCTGACTACCAACTGGACAACAGATACATCCTCAGAGAAACTACTCAACAGTCAGATTGTTTTATTCAATGTATTTTGATGATAGTCGTCACCTTAAAAGCAGCTGCATATGCTGCTTGTAGATTTGACATGCCTTCGAAAGGCAACTTATTTTGGATAATCTCCCAGAATACAATTCCAAAGCTGTAAACATCCACCTTGTGATTGTAATGCTTCTTCTCTCCATTTCGTAAAGTTACTGTACTGTATAGCTGCCACCAAGTATACAAAGTGATGTAGAGAACTATCACAAAGCAGTTGCATTGACACACAAAATAATAGATCAAACAAGAATTTACCTCTGGAGCCATCCATCTGTAAGTCCCAGTTTCAGCCGTCATCATCTCTGTTACCGACTCTTCTCTAGCAAGACCAAAATCAGCAAGTTTAACGGTTTTGTGGTCTGCAGTCAAGATCAAATTCTCTGGGAACGGAAAGCAGTATTGTTAGAATTATAATGATTGATCTTCCTTAAAAGTACCAAAATGTCGTTACTGTCTATTTAGTGGAGCTCAAACCAGTGTGCAGTACTACTACTAAAAGGAAATCTAAAATTGAACTATAGATAACATGCAGTGAGCCTTCAAATGTTATGCTCATCACAGAAAAAGAAGATTTTGATAGTAAACTTCTGCACAATCATCTTGACGTAATTCCAGCCAACTTTTATTCTCTCATCAGAGTTTCATAGTAAATAATACTCTATGTTAACTGAGGGATTTTGGTTTATAAAGCTTAAAAGTACCGTCAGTAGAGGCATACCAGGCTTGAGGTCACGGTGAATGATGCCATGCGAATGCAAGCATTCCATTGCACGTGCAATATCAAGTGCAAAGCCAACTGCCTCATTGAAGTCCAAGCACCTTGGCCTTATACTCAACAGGTACTTCCTTAATGTACCGCCTAAAAGAAGCTCTGTCACTATGACCATAATAGGCTCCTTGCAAGCACCTATAAACTGGGAAAAATCAACACAACAATCCCACAGGTTATTGTGCAACTCCATTCATTTCCATATGCAAAATGAGAGTGCCAAGAAGACTACTAAAAGCACCAAAAAGAGAGAAATATGAAAACGCCAAGAATGGCTACACAACAAGACGTATGCCAAGAGAACAATCAAAACACTTCACAATTATATGTTATTAACTAAGAACTGCAATTACAACCTTCGCAAGATTCTTGTGTTGAACTTTGGATAACATAGCAACCTCCCGAGCAAAGCGTGCCTCAGTTTTCGCAATATCTTCTGGGCTTTCACCTTTCCGAATTATTTTAATTGCAACATTTTGGTCTTTATATCTGGATGGTGAAAAAGAATTATAATTGCACTGTAACAAGATCCATTAAACAGCATAAGCCGATAAAAATATGCATAAACTTGATATGTAGTACATATCTCAACAACGAGGGGTAGCACAAATGTGCATATAAAATGCACGCTTAAAATTCAAAGCATTCAACCACCTAGGCACCTACCCCATCCATAAGAATAAAATTTGCATCCTTATTCCCTGCTCGTCCTTACTTTCTGATGTGGTTTCCTTCTATTTTATTAAATAGGCGGTATCCACCGATAACTTTGATCAAGTTAAAATAAACCACATCAGAAATTAATGACTCCTTAATTGTGAGGAAGATTTCTTTCTTCTTTCTCTCCCCATGGGTAGCTAATTCCTGTTTGTTATCACCTCTAAAAGGACCCTTTTTAATCCGCAATTCCTCACTCCATGGCAAGTACGAATGAAGTAATTGGAAAATCAGAATGTAGCCTATACGTAGTGTATATCCTTCAGTCGGTATTAAAATCAGAGAAATGAAGAATATTCTTCAACTCCCACCCAGAGCCCCAGAAAAGGAAAGGAATAAAAAGAAAAGAAAGAAAGAATGTCTTCAACGACTGCAAAGCAAGAATTCAGAAATCAGAATTGAACAGAACATGACAAACTTCAAACCCAAGAATTCAAATCTGAGAGAAAGGTATCAAGGTTAGCATAACTTACTTCCCCTTGTGCACTTTGCCATGCGCGCCCTCCCCAATCCTTGGCCCAACAAAGATTTGCTTCGGATCGACCAGCCACTTAGCATCCAAATCAAACTCTTTTGAACATAACCCATTACCGGACCCCATTTCTTATACTAAACAAGACTCTTTAAGACATAATAATAAGAAAAAAGAAAAGTTTTTGAAGCACAGTTAGAACTTCAGAGAGAAAATTAGTTGAATTAGACAGCAACTTCATGAAGTTAAAGAACTATGAAAATATATCCCTGATTCTGCATGATTCCATCTTTGTAACTCTTTGCGGATCAGAATCCAAAACTCATCTCGGTTTTGGTAGATACTGAAAAAGAAAATCAAAGTCTCGGAATTCAAGAAGTTGCTGCCATTGGCAGGGATAAAAAATGAAGCGAAAAAGGGAACAAGAAGGGAAAGTAAAAGGCTAACAAATGCACAAACAAAAAAATTTTAAAGGGTAGTTAGCAAAATAACAAAGTTCAGTTGGAAGAGAGCTGAAAGACCCAATTCGTCCCTGGAACTTAACCCCCAAACAACTGTGTTTTCAAGTCTCCACCGCGTATGAAACATGTCAAACTCAGAATCAGGAAAAAGGAAAGCCGCGGAAGGAACTGGGTCTGTGTCATATAACAGTAAGAAACAACTCAAATGTTGAAAGGAAAAGGAGAAAGACAGAGAGGGAAACAGAGCAACGGATACGTGGGGAAGGAAATTTGACGGTCAGAAAAGAAATGAAACAATATTCAGCGATAATTGTAATCAATCCGATCAATCTCTTAAAGAATTACAAAGTGGGACCTTAAAGAATCATCTTAAAAACGCACCCAAAAGAAAGAAAATGCTTTGGGTAGCTTTCCTTTCACTACACGGATTATTACCTCAGAACTCAGAAGCGCCTCCGCCTGCTGGGGAGTTAGTTTAGACATTTTCTCAAACAGTTGGAGTGCGTCAAAAGAAAGTAAAAGGGTTTGGCCACCAGGTGTTTGACTTTTCTATCAATATAAAAACAATTAGAAAAACACACAATTGGCAACCCATTTCAACCATTGGTAGGTTCAAATTCAACTTCCCCAGATAAGTACAAGGGAAAGAAAGATGATCAGTAAAGAAATAAAGGTCATTGGCAAAGAAGAGAGGTGGGCATGCTTTGACAAATGGGCAAAGAGAGATCATGAAAGCCAATTGAATGAAGTGAGAAGAAACAGAATTCCATCGTCAAAACAAGAATTTTCTCCACCAAATTTTGGTCAAATGAGTAGTTTTGTCTTCTTCTTAGAAGATTTATTGGCGGAAAATAGTCAAAATCGAAATGGAATATGGATTAAGACAAGGTTTAAAATGTTGTTACGTGAAAAATGGTCATAATTTTGCAAAAACTATTCCTAACTAACGTGGTATTCAAACTTTTAAGTGTAGAAATTGAATATGAGTATTAAAATTTGACCTTCAAATTTAAAATAATTATAAAAATTTTGTCTTAAATGATAAAAAGTGACCCTCATATTCACATAATTGTTACAATTTTTACAATCATATAAGTTTGAAGGTCCAATTTTATCACTTGTATACGTTTGAGAGTATAATTATAACTACCACTATAATTTGAGTTATTTTTACAATTTGTCCAAAACATAAAATTCAAAAAATATTTAGATTGATAAATAAATATTTTACTCTTTAAAATCAGTTAAACTGTTCATTATTTTATTATATTTTCATCGATTATAATTTGTTTGCTTATTATTTATGTTTTATGAATTTTTCTATACTATAATGAAAATGTCGATCCACCTTAAAAATGCATATGCATAAATAATAATGAAAATGTTTACATGAAAATAAAAATGTAATATCATAATTAAGACATAATTCCCATGCTTGGTTTTGTTTAGAGGGGCTTGAAAAGAGAGGATAAGATGATTTAAAAGGGCAGTAGATGAGAGATTATGAGGGGATGCATTTCATTGATTTTGGATTAGACAAGGGACATGGTGTGTTAACTAATTTATAAATGTCTCATTCATGATTCATTTCATTATTAATTTGGATGGGTGAGGATAGTAGTAGAATGAGCACAAATTAATTGACTAAATAATGGAGAGAGAAGTTAGATTTAACATTCGATTTTCATCCTATCATGTAAAAGTGGAGATTCGAATGTTCAACCTTTTGATTGAAAATATAGTATAATAAGTTATGTTGATGCTTATATATTAAAGTTATGCATGTAGGCAAAATGAAAATGATTGTCGTTGAGGTTGTTCTACTAATGTTTAGAAGAAGATTCATATTTAACTGAATGCAAATAAAAAGTAGTAGGTATCACTAAAATAAGAGAACGAGAATGATGTTCCCTATTTTTGTAAAAATTAATAAATAATGTGAATGATTTGTTATTTTTTCTATTATCTAAGAAATTGAAGTAAATAATATAAATGGTGGTGAAGAAGAATGATTTCCATTTGATTTTTTGAGCTAACTTGCTTGAGAGATACTTGCGTTGGTGTCGTGCTGAGCCTACCAACCTCCCACTTCGATGCCTAAATTAGTAAAGAGAGTGTATAGTTCAATCAAGCACAAAGAGTAAAGTCAAGACTCTCTTTTGAAAATTATTTACTTCTATCTCTTTAGGGATTGTCGAATGGGACTATTTGTTATGTCTTTCCTCTAACACCCTATGTGGTTAGGTGTAATGCCAAGGTGGTGCAACTCTTGAGGTTGCAGGGCGCCATAATCGAGTTCTACTCGATTATTTCCTAATTTGTATATATCCTCTAGTTCGATCGGTCGACTTGGAACTCAAGGCACGACTTTTTCCTTTTGGAATGCATGCTTGGTACTTTTCCATGTCGCCTCCCAGTGTCTCTTGGACTTGGAACCGCTAGTGAACTTTGAGTTTTACTTGGATAACCAAGGTTGAAGAGTTCACGCCAAAGTTTGGATAACCCAACTTCTTCCACCGAACACTCCATAGTTGCTCAATGAACAAGAATATGAGAAATGATAATTAGTTTTGAACATTTAAATAATAATAATAATAATAACAACGTACTCACATGTTTTCGTTCTTTCAAATTTGTTTTTCAAAACATATACATTTGGATTTTTTTAAAAAAATATTGGGACAAATGTACATTATAAGGACTTTTTTTTTTTTCTTTCTAGCATGTTATAATGACTTATTAACACATTAAAATACTATTGTGTTGTTTAATTATATAAATTTAATATCATATTTGAATTTCTTAATGTTTGAATATTGACAGTTAGAGAGTTACTTACCATAATTTAATCTTTTTTTTTTTTTTGGTAACCCTAAACTAATCTTTTGTTATACCGAACAATCATTATTTGTTGTAATTAAATTTTGGATTATCTAATTACAAACACAACAAAATACGTATCAAGTGAAGTAAATGGAAGAAAAGGGTCAACGACTATGTGACAAATTGGCCACTGGCCACTTGTGAAGAAGGAAACTTCAAATACATACAAACATACAGCTTTTAATACATACATATATAAAAGCACATGAAAAGGACGAGTTCCTAACATACACAAAAAGGAAATCCATTTCAATGGAGGAAAAGAAAATTGATCGTAGAAATTAATTTAAAATGACTTTGAGTGGTAGTGCTTTTGAGATTGATATAAAATCTTTACAATATCGGAAATAAAATGCTTTAATTAATAATTTTAGAGAAAAAATACACTAGTTATATAATGCCCTAGACCTAGGATTCAAATCAGGTTTGAAATTCAAAATCCGATGGTCCCAACACTCTTTTGCAACTTGGTAATGCCATATCTTGAATATTTCTAAGAGTGAAAACTATCCCAAATTTTGAATCTTAGGCCACAGGTGATACAAAATCTTAGGCCTAGTATTTAATTCAAAAGTACTGTTGACGTGATATCCTGTGCTAAATTTAAGGTGTATTTTTCTTGAATAAAGATCAAGATGCAAAGTGCTTTTCATTGATTGAATAACAATATTAATCTCTAGATTTGTCATGTTTACATCTATTTAATCCCTAGCCTTTCTAAACTTTTCCTTCGATGTTTGATAAGTCACTTATTCACAATTTAAAATTTAAATTTTTTTACTGACAATCGGTCATAAGTTTAAATGTCGTATTAGAAACAAAATTAAAAATTCTAAGATCAAGTCACAAAATTAAATATTCAAAAATTCATTAGACATTTTTTATAGTTCAAATCAAATAATAGACACAATCTTAAAAAATTCCTTCAATAAACTCAAAATTTAACCAAAATAATTTCATAGGTGTTTGACGCAAATCATGCCACTAAAAGAACCATTCAAGAAAACATAAACTGATTGGCCCTTTTCTAAAACGACCAAACCGATAAAATTGACCAAAATTATTAAATTTTCTATATAAAAAACCAACCTCCGATTGATCCATTCAGAAACCAACTAAACCAATTTAACTCTCACCATGTTCAGCTGAAACCCTTTGGAGAGAATGAGATGAACCACCCAAGAAAGCTTCAGACTACAGTAATTGCTCAACTAAAACCAACATTTCATTTGACAAAATCAATGAACTACAAAATGATTTCCAATAAGATTATATAACATGGAAGCTACTAGGAAGTCCATGTATTCCCATTTTTTAAACATAACAAAGAAATGAAAACTCAACGACGTTTGTACAAACAAGGTTTTAGTTGGGGCCAATCAATATCTTTTCCCGCAGAAGTTTTCTCATCCTGCATAAAAGAGGCAAAATAATGATTAAACCCAGAGGTGAACGAGTAGAAATACTAGCTGAACAAACAGTTACTATTTCAATGCGTGGATTAAGGTACTCAGAACATTTACAAACCTTTTTCTTGAAGTATAACAAAATAAACATCTTATTTGAGAAGTCCTGCACATGATACTTATTAATTAGCATCCTGAACAGACAATGCTAGCAATATAGCTAAACTGAACAACAGAAAATAAGTATATACCTTCAAAGCTGAGACGAAACCTAGCTCACAAATAGCTTTTATAAACTTTTCGGGGTCGGCTCCTCCATTGCTTGGGTCAAATCTGCTTTTGACTTCTGATATTAAAAGCCATCCACTGCATGTAGAAACAGAAAGTTCAGTTGCCACATGATAGACAAGTTTTATCAGGCTACAAAACTAAAGGAAAGAGCCAAATATAGCCCACAAACCGTGGTTTAAGTACTCTTCGTGCTTCTGCCAAGTAACTTGCATAATTGACCCCCATAAGTGAAAGGCAAAAGACAGCAACATCCACAGATGCAGAGTCAAGAGGTGTCTGCGAGTGGCATAAACATCAGCCAGCTTTTATATTCTTACTTGAATACAAGTATACAACAGCCAAGGAGTCTATTATAGTACATTCGGGAGTGCTTCTAAAATGGTTAAAATGGCTTTTTTTCATTTTCAAATTTACTCAGAAATTGCTTTTAATCATTCAAAATCAATTTTAATAGTATGAAAAATGCAATCAAAATTAACTTTTTTCAAAATTACAACTTTCATGAACAGACAAATGAGAGAGATGGCTATAAGGTAATGCTCCTATGGGCATATCTATAATCATCAACATCGGGGATAATTGAGTGAACATGAGAGCAATGCCAATAGTAACTGCTCAAACAACAAGATTGGAAAACAAAATGCCAAATGTTTCAAAGCACAGCCACATCAAATATCCAACCAATCCTAGCAAGTCCTCAAATTTTCTCAATATTCAAATCTAATATCATTCGAAAACTGCAACTATGCAATAAATAGATTATACATCAGATTACTCTAAACTATAGCTGCTTGTAATAATGATTGCGATCGTTGACATTAATGTATTATACAGGTTATCATCCACTTTATGCCCATCCCTCCAATCACTAAAAGCAGTTCACCAATGACTTATTCTCCCATGGTTGAACCTAACCAATATCAATAAATCACCAAATGTTGGGGGAGGAAAAAAAAAAAAAAAATCTAAAACCTTTTCAACAACTTGCTAGCCGTTAAGCAAATAAGTAGTAATAAATGAGGTTTAGCCTAACAATCAATATTTATAAGAAAGCAGCAAGATCACCAACAACTGAAAAATATTATCAATATACCTAATTTTCATGCAAGAAATGAAGTTGTATGTCTCAATGCATTTAACGACATTAAATTCAGATACAGTGCACGTACATTTGACATATCACAAGCAATAACGGAAGGATCTTTGGAAACCAGATCAAATGAGAAAACTTTATTCTTCACATTCTTTGAAAGGCGTGCATCCCCTGTAATTAAATTTGACGGAGAAAAAAAGAAGAGAAAGATGAAGAAATAAGAATGAAGGTCCTTAAAAGTGTCAAATACTTGATCAATAGTTAGTTAAAGGAATCAAGGGAAAAAAAAAGCTTTTTTTTTTCCCTAAAACTCACCACAGCCAAAATCAGCCACAATAAAGGAGGGATCGTGCTCCTTCAGCCATTTTATGATTAAATTCACAGGCAGCTCAGGCCAATGCGTCATTTGCTCTTGGTATCCTGTATGATACTAGCCATCAAAATGTTAGTTAACCCTAGTCCTCGGCCGTACAAATGAAATTCTTTTACAAATCCTAAATTGGTAAGACCAAACATTTATAAGCATAATAGTCGATTAAAAAAAAAAAAAAAAGAAAAAAGAAAAACCACCTATCTTATACAACTCACTATTGTATCATTAATAGGATTGGCATACCCTATCAAGTTTTGTCTTCAATGCTTTTAAAGTCACAATAGCAAAATTAGTACTAGACAACTCAAACTTTTATAATTTTAAAGAATGAGTTGAATTAACGTCAGTCTTCTAATCATTACACAAAGCATAGGGACTTTAAGTTTCATAAAGTGGTAAGCTTTTTCTACAAGAGGCATAAGCTTCTTATGGTTGAAAGGAAGTGTTAGTCTCCATGCTAAGAGTTAGAGCCTCACCTAAGGCAAGCCTCAATATGTTAAGTCTAAAAATCCTTTTAAGACATCGTATACATAGGAAAAAAATGCATATTTACAAGACTGATTATTATAATTTATAAGTCAATGGTAAAGTTTCTTCTATTGAAAAGATTTTGCAAAGAGAGACTGAGATATGATCTTCTGCCATGTGCGTGCGTGAAGAAACGAGTTCTTAAATAGTAACATCTACTGTTAGGTTGGAACAGAGACAACTTACCACATCAAACAGAACCTTGTCTTCTCTGAAATAATTAAGCGCCTCTTCCCCTCTGAAACACAAAAAACGAAAAATAAGATCAATTGGCTTCAACTAATATGGATCTAAATATGAAGTAAATTAACAAAAACTTAAGGATAAGAGTTCAGTTTTAAAACTGATAGGAAACTGAAATTTTAAAGTCAACAAAAGTCCAAGGTAGAATACTAATAATATGGGCAATCTGACTCAAAAATTTAGTACATACATACACAAAAACACAAGATGGGAAAGTAAAAGAATAGAAGAAAAAATCATTACGTGCAGGTATACAACTTCTCATTAAGCATCCTGAAATGCCCTCCTGACAAACGAGCTCGCATCTGCATCATCACCCAACCACAATGCATACAATTAATCCTTGAAGTTCTTCAGCAACAACTGATTCCAAAACGAGGTTAGTTTCTAAAAGAAGTCGAACCTTATCGAGGAAGCTAGACGAGCCGGAAACTCTCTGAGCCTTTTTGCCGTCGGAAGGAGCAGAAACAACGATGTCTTGGCTACTGGGCTGAGTAGCATGCGGTAGATTACTGGTAGAATCTTTGTTTTTGTCCGCTCCACGACGCTTCTCCCTCTTCCGCTTCTTGCTAGAGCGGCCCTCGTCCGCCATTGTTGCTTTTTGCTAGGAAACCTTGATGAAACAATTCGCGCTTGGAGAAGAGAAGATCAAAACGAGTGGGGCAGAGACGAAGCAGAATGAATGCTGTCAAAAGGAACTAGGGCGATCGTTGAGTTGGGAATTGTGATTTAGCAAAACCCGCGCTCAAGAAAAACCGGGCAACTCGGTTCGGTTTTATATTCGATTGTATGGAAGTCAAACCAATTGAGCCGACCACATTCGGTTTATTTTATGGTCCAGTTCCGATTGCCATAAAATTCGAACCGATTTTGATCTCGTTCGGTTTTCATTTTGGGATGGGCATAGGAAACACGAGTTTAGCTCACAACTTTCGGCCGCCTTCAGGTTTGTGTAATTGAATTATTCAATTTTTTAAAATTGATCTATAACATACAAATAAAATTTAAATTTCTATTATAACGCAAAATTTTATGTCCAATAAATTCATTAGCTTTTTAAAAAAATGTTAAATATGTTACGGCAACATTAAATACAAAATTCAAAAGTTGATCTATTAGAAGCTTTTTGAAGTTTGAGGTATATATTGAAAAAAAATTGAAACTTTATAAATTTTTCCACGCATTTTAAAGTTTAAAAACTCAACTATACAAATTCATAGAGTGTACTTATAATTTAATTGATAAATTAATTCGATGAAATGATTCCGTGACCAATAAAACAAATATAATAAATTTTAATGGGTGATGTTGACAATGTACTTCGTCATATTTGTAGACCGGTGATAGCATTTACCACTCGTAGATGTATTGGTGTGGAGAAATTCAATTCTCATTGTTTGGTCGAGAGTATCCATTTTAATATTTTATGCTAGTTGAACTGATTATATACACTTTGAAATTTTCAGTATTGTATTATAGCATTTAGCGCCTATAGTCACCTCTTTTAGCTATTTATGCTAAATTTTGATGGCATTTAATACCCAAATTGAACACAGAATTGTTAACATGTGGACATTCTTTTTAATAACATTGTCCACATATGCTAATTTGTTTAGTATTACCCAAGATTTTATTTTATTTTATTTTATTTTTTTTTATTTTTATTTTTATTTTTATTTTTATTTTTATTTTATGTATAAATGAAAGGTTTCGAAACTCTATCTCCAAGTCGATCAATGGAATCATACCAAACTTTTACCTTGACTTACCAAGATGGACATTAAAATGCGAACAAGTTGACAAAAAGGAATATAGTTTTAAATATGTTGTCTTATATATGTTTCTTAAAATAGTCTATTGTATTGAAGTAAATGTGATTTATTCTTAAAAACAACGCATTTTAATTTCAGAAAAAGAATATATCAGAAGGTAAAATGAATTGAAGCGAAAAATGGACCTTTGATATTGGTTTCTTCTTTCTTTCTTTTTATTATCAATACACTGTCACCACTTTCCCCAAATAAGGAAACAAAGAATTGTAATTCTTAACCGTCATTTATTTAAAAGAAAAACAAACAATTCTCAAAAACAGTTTTTGTTTTTAAAATCGAATAATAATGCACACGTTACATTAAAAAAATAATAACAGTTGTGTAAAAACAAACCCAATAATTAAATAATAATAATAATAATCAATAAACACCACAAACTTGTCCATTCAAAATGACCATATCCTACTTTCCCTCTTGCAACAAAGATGGATCATCTCAATTGCAACCCTTTAGCAAAAATTTGGAAAGAAAATTTAAGATTTAATTTAGTGATATTATCTAAAATTGAATGATGGCACCAATACTAGGGAACAAAAATTAAACAGTGACATGATTGAAAACATAAAGGCTGTATTAGCTTAAAAAAGTACTGGAAAAGAATATCCAAAATGACGACAAAGCCAAAAATATATAACTTAATTCATCCTTCATGATAAAGGACCCTTCTTTGTCAGGAAAGCAAACTAACCATTTAAAATGGACCAATGAGAACATAAGTCAGATAAAAAAAAACACCTATTACATTTTCCAAAGCTTAAAGCTATACTTCCCTCAACATATTGAACTTCAAAAAATTAAAATTGAAATGGAATAAACAACAAGTATAAAGTAATCACTGATCATCCAACAATATGATTTTCATGATTTGTATGAGTATTGAAAGAAAAAAATAATTTTGAGAGCTAGAAGAAGACATTCTAGTTTTTGCTTGGAACATCCTGTTAATATCATTTACTATCTATATTTCTAATTCAGTAAAGTGCTTCATCTTTACCAATATCACCAAAATTACCACAAAAAAACAAAAGCAGGGCAGACACTTTAATGCTCAAACACAAACATATTTATTTATACTTTACCCTGATCTCCTGTAGATGCTGTAGGCAACAGCGACAGTGGCCACAGCTCCAATTACTGCTACAGCAGCAAGAATTTCACTTTGTTCCCATTTTCCTGTCCAGCAAGAAAATTTACTTGCCTTCTTCGGGACTTGGTCTTCTGAAGTTTCTTTTGACTTTTCTTCGATTCTGCTACTTTTCCCTGAAGTTTCATCTCTGCAACAACTGAATCCATTACTGCCCTGGCAACAACCTGTAAATGTTTCCACTTTGCTTTGATCGCCGTTTTCTTGAATTTCAACCTTGCTTTTCTTTGTATCTTCTCCATTTGGAAGCTTTTCTTCACCTACCTTTTGAACTTCCTCAGGATTTGAGCCCATTTGTCCTCTGGAATTGTAGTTGTAATGTCAATTTAATGTTCTACTATTGGGTAAAAAATAAACGACAAAGCAGAACCTAACAATTCTATTCATGGCCGTTTAAATTCATAAATTATTCTTAGGGTAGCTCTTCTAAATCAGTAACAATCAAGCAAAGGTGATAGAGATAGATATAGAGAAGCCAAAGTAGGTCACGTAGTCGTCGATTCCCTTACTACTTGATTGAAATATAAGCAGAAAAAGGACACAAACCAGAGAATCAATGGAGAAAAACAACTAATGTAAACTTCAAGATAACCGAAAAACAACTAAACACTCAACTGATTTGAAAAAGTGGGTTGTCTCTCCACCTAACCTGACATGCCTGAAATTTCACACCCAATAAACATTCTCTATAATACTGCCCCAACCGTACCCACACATTCCACTACTCACCGTCAGGGATGGAATTCCCTTTTATGCCCTTCCTCACATACATCTTCACCATAGGAGGTCTCACAGTAGTCAATGAATATATTGCACTACCAATTTATGACATTATTGTGCGATGCAGAGGGTTAAAGTGAAGTTGCAAACCGGTGAACGGTTAAACATGAACAATGACTACTAAATAAGATGCCTACTCAGAAATCTAATTGAGAAAATATATAGCTCCAGCTTTAGAGCTAAAATGCTCAGGTCTACTCACGGTTTCCCAAAGCAACAAAGGGCAGATGGAAGAGTTCATAACACCAAATCCGAAGTACATATGAAAAATGGAGAGGATGATATGTTCGTGACCTGTAAACTACATGATCAAAAACCTATGAGGAAAATTTTGTTTATTGATTCAAAACATATCTCCGACAAAATTATTGGGTGCACCGATAAAAAAGAATGTTTCATCCTTATAACTTCACTATTAATATTCTCACACCAGCAAGGCCAAAATAAACTTAGTAAGCAGTTCATGTACTAGAAAATCACAAACCTTAAAAGCCTTTCCACGACCTCGCCCTTTGCAATGTGCTGTTCAAACAATTCAGATACATCTTCAGGAGTTACATATCCGTACCTAAAACAAGAAAATTCAACCAACATACACTTAATGTATTCAGTTAAAGAGTTTGTTTTCCATTACATAAGTATAACATTAGCTTTGAAGGATCTTACCAATGACCGGTAGTTTTCCCACCGACACCAGGTTGGTATATGATCAAGTTTCCGGCATACTTGTGTCCTCCAACGTGTGAACATGGACTAACATAAACCTGATCCTTCAATCCTCGTAATCCGATCTCCTCATCGAACTTTTGGACAAGAATGGGTCCACAAACACCACATCTACGATCTCGACTACCATGAACACACACAAACACGTGAGAGCCAGTGAAAACCTCTGGCACCCCAGACGCCCAGGGTTTATCATTCACAAGCACATCATGGACAAAGCCATCCACATCTGAATCTTTCAAACCCCTGTTATCATCAAATCAAAAGGAAGGAAAACAAAATGCCTCAGAGACTCAAAACAGATCAAATAAAACTTAAGAGAGGAAAGCAAACGGAGAACATAAATGTAAATGAAAATGACAACAGAGTATATTAGCACAAATAACAGGAACACAACATTCCAATTCCTCCAAAATCTAGCTGATTCATAATATGTCTAGCCTCAGAATTGATAGAAACATACTAGATAGAAAAATCAAATTGCGATAATTTGTTAGCGATCACATTACTTTTAACGATACCAATCCAGGAAACTAGCATGGAAGAAGGCCCTAAGCTTCATCATGTACATGGAGATGGAAACCAAAGAAGTAGAAGTCAACGTGAGAAGAAATAAAGATGAACTCAAGGATTTCACAGTATTCGATTAAAACATTCATTATATCCTAAAGGAAAAGAAAAAAAAACAGCATACTTCTGCATATATGGCTATTCATTCCCCTGAATTTTCTCGGCTAAACTAGATTCCGTTTAATCCTCGAAATTTACCTGTATTTGATCATTTCGGGGAAAATCAACACATCTCCATCCGAAAATCCAGTTTCTTCCCGTCCCGAGAATATTGTCAGCTTCGTCTGAAAAAAAAAAAAAATCAAATAAAAGAGAAAGTTAGAGACAAAGGCATTCAATCGAATCCACGAATTTCACCAATTCCAACAAAATCAAATAAAAAACGCCAAATTCCGAAGAAATAGGAGTTTCAAATATGAAAAAAAAAAAAAAAAAAACATCGATTAAACCAACCCAAACCTTCAGAGAGATATCATCCTTGCGAGCTTTGAGAGCGGCAGAGAGAAGCCTAGGGAGAACGTCAGAATCAGAAGCTTCGAGATGCGAGGGCCAGGCCTCCGGAGTTTTGTAGCAGAGAAATACATGGCGATCGTAGGCGCTGACGGTGCCGGCGAGGTTGCTCTGATACATCTCCTCACGACGGAATCCATAGTTCTCGTCGTCGGCGCCGGAAATGGTGGATAGGTTATCGGAGGCCATAGGAAGATGGAGAAACGAGGTCAGAGATGGTAATGGAGAGAGAGGGGAATTGGAAAGGAGAGCGTGAGTGGAGCGCAGAACGAGAAGGGATTGAATTTCTTCGGCTTCTTGAATCTCATTTGCTGACGTTTTAATAAGCTTGGGCCAGACACTTAACCCACGCAATGGTAGCTGCGTGCCACACACGCGCTTACCGAGGTTTTCATTATTATTATTCTATTCATTCAAGAATTTGTCCAGTTTAGACCGAAATGTCGCTTATCTCACTTTTATAAAAATAATATATATATGAGTTAAAATACTATTTTGCCCCTAAATTTTGCAGTTTAGTATTTTTAATTGTGAAATTTTAATCCCAGTCCTCTCACGAAATCCTAAATTTAATTTTTAATGCTTGTTTATTGTTATATTTTTATGAACTTTTTCTTTCTATAACATTTTACTGTAAATTTTAAAAACATATTTTGTATATTTTATTTTTTTAAAAAAAAATTATTAATATTATTTAATCAATGTTTGTAATTAAGGGACTAAATTTAATATTAATTAAAAGTATAATGACTATAATTGAATAATTAAGTATAGTAACTAAAATTGAACCAACTTCAAAATATAAAGATCAAAATGGTATATTTACCAAAATGATAAAATGTCATGAATATTTTGAAAAAAGTTATAAATACAAAATTTTAAAAGAATATTTAAATTAGTAAATATATATTCTACCCCTTCTAAAACTTGTTGAGAAGTTTATTATTTATATTGTATTCGAATTAGTGACATTTTGTTGCTTATGTTTCGTGTTCAGTTAATTTTTTTACGAATTAATGGAAATATCGATTCACTTCTTATGTCAATGAATAACCTATATAAATATCAAAATATTCATAAATATGTTGATGTGTCAATAAAATTTAATCCTGTGTTTGACTATGTTGCCAATTTGCAGTATATTTTTAATGGGATAATTCAGTTTTTATGATCTTTGTAGTTTTTTTCCTCTTTGTGAATTTTTAGAGATGGATTCCATACAAATTTGATGTTTATTGAAATGAGTAGATATGGGTTGGGTTAGATGTTTTCTTGGACCAATTCAAAAATTCAGGTTGGTTGAGATGACAATCCAAAAGACCCGAGTAAAGTTTCCAATCCAACTCATCAAATTTGAGGTGGGGTTAGGTTGGGTTGAATTGTTGGATTATAACCTTTTTTTTTCTTTTTAATTGAAAACATAAATTTATCACAACAAATATGGGATTCAATAACACAAAGGTACGACTAAATTGAGGTTGGAGAGTGAAAAAAATATCATAAATGTGAAAATGCGCGTTTTTGGCATAACCATTCTAAAAGAAAAATATTAAAAATTTATAAATTCATCAATTCAAAGTAATCAAACTTTAAACAAAGAGATACGTATATAATTCGAGTTGGGTAAGGTCAATCCAAATTCTTTTTTAGCCAACCTACGACCCGACCCAATCAAATGCGATAAAAATAGAGAAAGTATAATCCAATTCAACCCAAGAACAAAACTAACCCAACCCGACTTTTACATTTTGGGTTGGGTAGTCTAGGTTCTTTGGACTATCGAGTCACTTGAACACCTCTACTTAAAGCTTCATGTTTTTTTTTTTTTTTAATTTATATTTGTTCCTACTAAATTAGTAGTCACATTTCTAAAATTAACATTTGAATTTTAAGTTAAATTCTAATATATTTTTTAAACTACTCAATTTAGGTATCATTTAACAACTATTTTATTTTTAATTTTTTAAAAATGTAAACTTATAAGTATTACTTTCACCTATTTATTTATTTTGATTTATTTAAATGAATAACAAAATAAATAAACTTATAATTAAAAGTAATTTTTATAAACTTATCTATCAACAAACTAAGTTATTCTTTTTAATCTCAGCTTTTTTCTTTCTTACACATTTGTGATGTGATAATCTATATTAAAACATAAGTGTATTTTTTTTTTATCTATTTTCACTGTCATGAAGAAAATCCACGTCATTACATAGACAACTTATGTAGCACCAAATTTAGAAAAGATATAAGAACGGATCATAATCAGAAATAATAGAGATTTTGATGATATGAAAGTAGAGTTAAGAAATATTTAAAATAATTGATAATACTACTACCTATAACAACAAGGTACACATTCTTTTTCTATGAGTAACCTTTTGAAATATTCTTATAACACATTATGAGCAATGACAAAATATTATGAAAGTACTTGTGTTGGTGTGTGAGGACAATCTCCTCTATTTTAAATTTTAAATTTTAAACACGACCAAATGCGTTCGTGGTCGTGGTTGTTAAAATATTATAAAGTAGCTTGTTTGGTTTGTGAAGGTCTAAAAACACATCACCCCTACAATTGCTACCATGTAAGGTTTGATGTGAAGCATTAAAAATTAATCAAAAGTCCAATAGCGAGTTATGAGTAATAGAAAAATGACGTTTAAATGTTTGCACAAAATTAAAATTTTAGAAACTAATAAAAAAATAAATATTCTAGAGATCTACTGCGAAAGTTTATCATCTAAATTTGTAATTTGATTTATATATTTTTTTATTTGATTGATAAACTATCTTCTATTTTTTAGACTACTTCAACAATAGATAAAACTAAAAAATTCTAATTATATGCTCTTCTTTTTTTTAAATCAAATTTCTAATTTTGGAGTTGATAGGATAAGTATTGTGTTAATTGAGTTATGCTCATTTTGACACTTCAGTTAAAAACTTATTTGAAAGAGTATCTCACGTAAACTTTAGATTTGAGGGGTTAACTATGAAATCGATGTAAATAATGACAAAAAAAAAAAAAGAAAAAATGTTAAAGAAAACTTTTTGTTCCTCATGAAAGTAACAATTTAATCCGTAAACTTTGGTTTGTAACAATTTAGTCTTTGTACTTTTAATTCTGTAACGATTTAGTCATTGAACTTTACAATATAACAATTTAATCTTGGTACCTATAAATTTGTAACAATTTAGCCCCTAACATTAAAAATTTGACAAAACTAGATGTCAACTAATTGACATCTAATTTTGTTGAAATTTAATAGGAACTACATTGTTATAAAATTTAAAATACAAAGACTTAATCATTATACAGTAAAATTTAATGTCTATATTGTTAATAAATTGAAAGTATATAAATTAAATTGTTACAACCTCCACCTCGTCCAGGTCTGAATTTTATTTCAGTAACATCGCATCACCTTGTGGCCATGGGCTCGCCCGCAGGCGATTTTAATCTCTCGTCCATTTATGTATTAATTATTATTTTTTATAGGAGGCGACAATCGTAATTTCGCGGGGCGGATTCGACTTCCGAGTTCCGAGGGGAATTATTAGGAAATGAAGAAAAAGAAAAGTTCTACTTATATAAATACTTTTAAAAGGAAAAAGCTAAATCGATTAAAAGGCAACTTTTAAATATTCGTAATTTTCTTTTTATCTTTATGAGTTTTTTTCCATTTGATTCTTTATTGTTTTCTAATATAAAAAAAAGAACCAAAATAATTTATAAATATATCAAAATTTTATTGTCTATCTGCAATAAACGATGATATTTTACTATTATTTATAAATATTTTAAACATTTTTAATAATTTCCCTTTAAAAAATTTAGGAAATAACTATTTTTTTTCTCTAGATTTTGGATCTACTTTTTATTTCATCCTTAAAATTTCAAAACACGTATAGTAGCTTTAAGTTTATTAAAATTCAAATTTAGTCTCTAAATTTTTAAATTTTACAATTTTACACTTGAAATTTAAGTTCTATTTCAATTTGGTCGCAATGTTTCAAGATTTATACTTGTTTTCTATTTTTAGTGTTAATATCTTAATTAATTTAAACAAATTATAATTAATTAATCTTAACTATTTTTCATCACTATTAAAACTAAGTTTACAATTTCACTTCATAATTATTTCAAATTAATTAACAGATATTAACACTAATAGCTAAAAGTTAGTATTTAGATTTTTTTTTAAAAGGTTAAAAATATAAATCTTGGAACTTATAGACCAAATCAAAACAAAATTTAAATTTTCAAGATAAAATTGTATCATTATGAAACCTAGAGACTAATTGAAAACAAACTCAAAGTTTAAGCACTAAATGTGTAACATTTTGAAATTTAGGGACTAAAAGAAAACTAGATTAAAAAAAATTTAATTAAAAATTTTAAGACGTGTAATATTCTTGAAAAATGGGTGTTTTAAAATATAGCAAAATGAATCAAATTATTTGTAAATAGTTTGATATTTTTTCTATTTATAACAAATTTCTCTATAAAAACAAATAAACGATTAAGAAAAATATTGATGTATTATTAAAATATATAGACACGTGGACATACTTGTTGACACACAAAACACAATTTACACTGTTATGGGTCATTTTTGGACCAAAAATCACAAATTTAGGGAGATAAATTATTAAGGGTAAAGTTGAAACAATGACAGATAAGAGGAGTGCAAGAATCAGGCCAATGGGCCGAGGGAGGAAAAAAACTAGAGAAAGGAAAGGCACTGGGCCAAAAGGTCCAACTTGCCCGAAGGCTAAGGCCGAGGTGAGCCATTTTCCTACTGGATTTGAAACCCTATCTCCCAAATCCCATGGAGATTTGAAAATCAAAGTCCACTCCACTATAAATAAAGGGTCATATGCACACCTAAAAGTAAGTTATTTTCCCTACTTCCTGCTTACTCGGACCTTTGCTAAATATTGACTTAAGCATCGGGGGTTCTATGGTAGGCACCACACCAGTGTTTTCTCTTCCTATCTTGCAGTTCGGTCTTTCATCCCCAAAATCAACAAATTTACTGTAGAAGACATGTGAAGATTAGGTGAGTTTAGCTTAATGGTATTGGCATGTGCTCCCTTTAGTTTGAAATTTCAAAATATACACTTTATTCCTCCAGCATTTTGTTAGTTTAAAGTTAAAGTCATACACCATTTAGAATTAGGGGACTAAAATATATATTTTGAAACCTTAGGGACTAAATAGAGATCAACTTCAAATCTAAACGATTAAAAGTGCATTTTACCCTATTTTCTTTTAGCTTTCGAAAGTTGGCTTTATTTATTAAAATATTGGTAAAAGTTATATAACAAAGTAAAAGCAAAAAATTTAGAAGTTGAATAATTATTTATAGATTTAATTCTCAAATGCTAAATTGTTAACCAATGGGACCATGATTTTTAAAAACTGATTTTATTTTTAAAATTTAATTAAGGATTAATTTCTCGTACTTGAGAAAATTGAGAATTATTTGAAAAAAATTGAGAAGAAATATATATAATTTTTAAAATTCAAAATAATTACCACAGAACTGGGGATGCCAAAATTTGCTTACTTCCTAATAATTACTGCACACTTTTTTTTTTTTTTTTTTCTTTTTAAGAAAAACAACACAACACAACCAAACAACTATACTATAAAATTACTCCATTATCTCTAAAAGAGCTCATGTAGTACTCGCCCCTATCTCTAAAGGCACTTATGCATTACACTTGCTGTTCGTATAAACGAGTGTTAGAGCGAGCGAGCGAAGCCTTCGATCTAGGGGCTTCCCCTCTTATCCCTCACCCTACTCTTTTATTTCCGCTTAAGCTTCTCTGGTTTGGGGGATTAATTGATTGGATACCCGAAAACTATAATCTTTCCTAGGAACTACACTAGAAAATACAACGCAACCAAACAACTACACTAGAAAATCATGCGACATAGACAATATAAACCACTCAGGATACAGAGAATAAAGAATTAAAGACACACAATGCTCCAAAGCTTTACGTGCAACACAGTGTGCTAGCACATTCTAACTCTACCGAACACGAGAGAAGGAGACAACTCTCAGATCACCACCTCTAATCTTAGTCTCCTTTATAAAAAAAGGAGACTTCGGCCAAATCAATCGCACCATCATTTAGTAGATTTATGACCTCCAAAACAATCTAACTTAACCACTATATTCGAAACATGGATGGAAGATAGGTCTCAAGGCCAGAGCATATTACCATAGTTCTATTAAGCTTCACATCTCGACATATAGGAGTAAACTTCAAGCCAACTAGTCGCAAGCAACCTAGGCGATCATGAAGCACCCAACTACATCCCACCTGAATTTGTGGATAGAGGGGTCGACCACTTATCTCTACTATATCGCATTAAAAATAGATTCATCATCTGCCTGATTCAGAAACACTACTTTATTTAAGCTTCTCAAAACTGCTATACCATGATTACTTTATCATTCCAATCGGAAAGCGAAGGGATAACTATACCACAGCACGCTATTGAGGACGTGTACCCCTTTATTTATATTTTTATTAAAAGAACGTGTATCCCTCCATTAAATTATTGAAAATGTAAAATTTACTCTTTTAAATTTTTAATTCATTATCGATCGTGATTTAACATTTTTTTTTGTTTCATCTGTTTTTTATTTTAATTTTTTATTTCAAAAAAGAAAATCAGTTTTTTTTCCTTCTTTTTTATTTTTTCAACGTCATCCACCCTCATCCTACCATGTTTACCTTTAAATTTGATAATTGTTAACAATTTTAGGATTAGAAAGAAAACATATCAAGAAGACAGAGTGCATTCACCCATGAACAATGTTTTTCAATTCAAACACTATTGGGACTAAGTCGACAAGCATGACAAGTCAAACTATGAGCATTCGAGAATTAAAAGACTAGCCCAGATGCGACATCTTCTATGAAAAACTTGGATATCATCTCCGAAGGATTGAGCTTTGTAATTAAAAGGGTCTCAACCTTCGTGTAAGTTTTAGAGGACCAAAGAAACAAACTTAGCCAAATTATAGCTTTCTAAGTAATAATGATATCATTGAGTATAATAATAACATCTGCAAGGACCACAAAATAGATGAATGTTAAGAGTTTTTTTTTTCATCGAGATCAACTTACTTATTTTTCATTTATTTAAGAGTATTAACTTTTTAGTGCATTATCATCAACTTAATATGGTTGAGGTCCTGTTAGTAACAATTTTGAATGTATGTTGATAAACGATTGATACACCAATGTCATTTTAAATTGAATTTTGAAGAACGATTATCTACTACTAATGTAGTAGACCAAATGTGTTTTTAACTAATGATATATTAATGATACATCAACGTTATATTTGAAATTTAATTTAAAATGAATGTCAGTGTAATTAATCCACAGTTGATACATCAAATTTGGATTTGAAATGGAAGGATTGGAGGAGCTTATAGAGAGGCGGATAGAAGGAAGGAAAAACAAATGAAAAAAGATTCAACTAATAAAACTCGAAATTTAGCAGTGTAAAGAAGAAAAAGAAGTCGGGGTCTAAACTTATAATTTAATCAAATCTAATCAGTTTGAGTAGACACATGAAATGTTTTACATAAGTTGTAATTTTAGATTTCCACATCCCTTGAAAGGATTAGTTAGTTGAAAGGAATCTTTTAATGTAAATATGCACAAAGTAGTTCAACTAATCACCATTGTAATAACATAATATCAGGATGAGCATTACATTTTATGATACAACAGTGAAATGGGGTTCTATAGCTTCTTTTCCCCCACGAGGTATCAAGATTTTTCTAACAAATTTTCTAGATATAAATTCAAGATGTACCTTCCTGTGGACAAAACATCAAGTCTTTTTTCACTTGGTTCATACTTTCCCTTCCTGAGCTGATACCGAAGAGTTACGGCTGAGATAGTGTATGTATGGCCTTCTATTGTCACACTCTCTCCGCACTGTAAGTTCTGAAAGAAGTCAAAAGTGAAATTAAGACAAAAACGAATCATGCCTTTTCCCCCTACAGATAAGAAATACGACTATTTTGGTAAGCGAACTATGAAAAGAACACATGAAGATAAAAGCTACTCCACTGTAGCATGTTTTAAAGTGATTTTGAATACGAAAAATGTGATTTTAAACATTTTAAAACAACCTTTAAACATGCCATAAGTTAACTTCATATGGGTTCCTATGGTGCATGCCAAGGTGGGGCGAGTTTTTCTCGTATTGTACAGGCCTTGAACAAGTATCTCTACTGCAGAGCTCACCTTGGAGATGCAAAATTCTTCATTTCAACTTTTCTAAACTCTCAATGTCATTATATAAGTTTCTTAATATGAGATAAATGGAGAGGGGCACTTCCTTCTTCATCACTCTATCCCTGTGCTCGCCAAGCTCACAATTGCAACATTCAAGTGTGGGAAGGCACAAGCCGGGTTGAAAGGAGGCCAAGTGCCTTGCCTAAATTGTATTATTTCCCCAACTGCTTGGTATAATTTTATTCACAAGTGTTTCGCTTCTTGATTGCTTCTGGTCTAGAAATGTGTCACTTCAGAGTTACCTTTAAGTAATGGAAACACTGTCCACAAGCAAGAAGCTAGAATAACTGAATCCAACCGTTGTATAGAAAAGAACCATAGTTACAAAAGAGACGGGCGAGTATATCAAGAAGGAATCGGAAAAATGAAACGGATGCCTCCTAACTAAACCCAGTTTCTAGATCTATCCTTAGAGGTTTTCATATTATTTCCAGCCAAAATCTCCAAAAGGTAACCTTAATTACACAAGACTAAAGGATCTTGTGTCTTGGGTTCAGAGAAAGACCACAAAGAAGGCATCCAATATGATAGAGTGGTTTTGCTGGGTAAAGCACAAGGAAAGCTGAATGAATTCAGTAGCTTAACAAAGATACATGCAATCTGAAAAAGTAGAAATATTTCATGAGTTCCATTGCATGATCATATAGATCCTACCAAGTATAACAATCTCACGACCAAGTCAACTGGGCCGAAGTCCATCAATTAACTCAACTTCGATTTTCAGCAGAGTGATGTTATGTTGAATTAAAGTTTTTATAAACCGAAACTCAAAGCAATGTTTTAGTATGAAACTCATGAAGTATTCCTGATGCAAGAACTGCATTATTTTAAAGCCCTTTTGATAAGAATTTCGTCGCCTTTCTATCTATCTGAAACCTAAGCTCTATTTCCATCCATGCACTTCTACGTGTACTTGATACTTTTGGTATGTTTTTCACCTTTTTAAAAAGAATATGTCGTTCAGTGTATAGTATTGAAGCTGCATTTTTTCATCAGAGATTTTCAACGTCCAGGAAGGCCATGGATTAATCAGAATCATTCGGAGGCTGCGACTTTTCATGTAGAAAGGCTAACAAATCGCATCCAATCAACTCCCAGTAACCTATTTCTTCTCCCACTCTCCGGAAAACTAGTGAAAACAGGCTACTCGCTAAACAAATTAGCATATCAGTAGATTACATAAATCAAAATCACGAAGTCTCCTAATTCAAAAGAACTTCGTACATAAAAATTTCTACTGCCGACTCTGCAAGAATCAATGTATACCGATTCCCTAAATGTGCAATTAAACGCATAATTTTAAGCTCGCATTCTCAGCGTTAGTATAACATGTGTTCGTATAAGAAAAACAATACGCAGTTCAAAGACGAGCCACAAAGAGAAAAATCAAGAGTAAAAATGGAACACTCACAGGCGGAAAGCAACGAATGCCGAGGTTCTTCGGTGGAGGAGTGATTTCAATGACTTTGTAAGGGTCAAAATTGTTGCGTTCCTTTTCTTTCCTTCTGCAAGAAATTTGGAGAAGCCGAGTCTGCAAAGGAGAAACAATTGTGAGTATAAATTCAATAAATCGATTGAAAACACAATGAAAACAACGAAATCGGTTGGAGAAAACAAAAGAAGCAAAATCAATTGTAGAGTTACTTTCTGATGAGGAGGAAGAGCTAGATTGAATGATGCCATTGCCATAAATCCTCTTGTTTCAATTGTCGTTTTGTTTTCGAGACGGAGGTCTCTCGTGTCGCCGTGGTAGTGGAGAGAGACGGAAAGAAAACGAGAAACGTCGAAAGATTTTTGCGTCATTTCCTCTGTGCTCCATTTTAACTCCGCCAGAGAGGCGGATCGAGGGGAAGAAGGAAAGCCAGAAAAATTGAGTTTTTTTTCCCACTTTTTTCTTTAACATAAATGATATAAAAAAACATCCGGTTCTGTAAGAAATAAATAAAATATAATTAAATATATTTATTATTATTTTTTATTATTATTCTTTTTATTATTATTCTTTTTTTTTAGAAAAAGCACATCTACGCATTAAAGCTATCTTTTCAGCTGAAAAAAAATAAGGAAAAAGTAATTACAAAATTACTAATATAACCTAATTAAATAAGCTTAAATTTTAAAATTATCCTAAACTTCCTTTTTTTTTCTTTTTTAAGAATAACCTAATAAAATGAAAGATTACCAAAAAAAAATATGACTCAAAATGTTCGTATCACCCTCCATCAATTTTAAAAATTATAAAATATAATAATAAAGAAAAAATAGAAATAAAAAACGACATATATCGAAAAGAAAATATACCATATTCACGCACGCTAAATGATTTTTCCAAAACCATTTTATTTTTTAAAATTAAATTTTTGAAAAAAATATACCTTATTTATGCACATTAAATGATCTTTTTTCCTCAAAACTCACACATGAAAACCACGTGAGCTATAATCTGAAAAAATATATCATATTCACGCACGTGAGGTTTATTTGTACATTTTATTTTCAATTTAAAATATACATGGATTTATTTCAAATAATCTGAGAATGTCATCTTTTCGATATATGTCGTTTTTTATTTCTATTTTTTCTTTATTATTATATTTTATAATTTTTAAAATTGATGGAGGGTGATACGAACATTTTGAGTCATATTTTTTTTTGGTAATCTTTCATTTTATTAGGTTATTTTTTCATATATGATAAAGTATGTGAAATATCTATCTAAATTTAAAATATATACATGTTTATACATGATAAAATATGTGAAATATATATATCTTATTAGAAATGAGACTAAAATTAAAATATGCAGTATATATTATATAACAATATTAAATTTGTATGTGTTTTAAATAAGTTTGGAATTAACTCTGTATATATTTGAAATAACATGACATATATTTGAAATAAATTTCGTATACATATATATACGAAACAAAACACATATCATAAGAAAACATTTATAATCATAATTATGCATTAAATATAATCTACCAAAATTAGAGAATTTAAATTTTAAGTCAAAATTTAAAATATGTAAAAAGAAAATTTTATGACAAATTTGTAACTAATTAGAAAAAAATATCCTTAAAAAATAAAAAATCCTAAAATCAATATCTGAAATCTAGTGTAAAATAATACGAGAATTATGAAAATCTAGTGTATATAGTGTAATTAGTGTTTATTCCAAAAATAAAATTTCAAAACAATTAATACTAATTTTGAATTGATTTTTAAAAATATTTTAATTATAAAATAATACAAAAATTAAATATGAGAGAGAATGTACCAGAAGATGAAAAAAGTCCAAAAATTATACAAAAATCTAGTTTTGGAATATAATTAAAGCTTATGACATTTGTGAAACATTGCTGATAAATTAGGTCAATTTCTTAAAATTTTAAAATATAGAAAAATTATTTTAAATGAAAAAATTGTTGAAAATATTTACAACTAATAGCAAAATATCACAATCTATTTGCGATAAACTACCATCTGTAACAGTTCATCGCGGTTTATCGCATATAAGACAGTGAAATTTTGCCTTAACTATATATATATATATATAACTATATATATATATATATAGATATATATATATATTCAATGGTGCTTTGTGATAATATTGCTTAATTATCACAAGTCAAACTGTCTATTAGAATTGTTGAGTACCTCTGCCTGAGAATTTCATATAAAAAACACGAATTAGTGTGCTACATTGGCATTGAATATTTCTCCAAAAAAAAAAAATCCAACATCCATGAAGATAGGCAAGAGTGGTTTGCCTATTGGAACAAGAAATCACAAGTAATCTACTATGGCTAAGGGGACCATATCCATCACGCTGAAACCGAGCTGCTATGATCAGGTGTCGACTGACCTCCGCATTGATCAGTCAGCTTTCAGTACAAACCTTTCTTTGAGAGGATTCACGAGTCATGTTCTCCTTTTTTAACAATGCCAATTATGCTGCACAGACCACAAAGTGAGCAAGAATTTCAGTAAAGACAAATTAACAAAGCAATTTAGCAGACAACTGAACGGAAAAAGCAGCAAATGAAACCTGGTATCAATCCAGCTGTTCACTACAAACTGAAGTAAACACATTGTTATGTACTTTCACCAATCGAGCATAGTACCCATCTTTGCACAGGAGCTCCTCGTGGTTGCCAGTCTACCCATGGAGAAAATAACTAGTCATGGTTCTCAAGGACTACGCAATATAAAATGCCACAATTATGAGGCAACAATTTACGTTCAACAGGCAATACCAGGATCCCTCACAACCTCCACAATCAAATTCAATTCATTTTCATCAAGCAATATATAAAGTTACCATAAGCAATCTGCTCAGACTTTCTCTCTACCTCATTTTGTTTTATTGTGTAATCATCTCCTCACTTTGCCAACTCCAAGACTTAAATTTTAATGCGTCGAGTTTTTACTATTGTGATCATCTGCGTTAGAGGCTTTTTGGCTTACTTAAAATGTAATTCTTTCAAATTTTCCTAACGAAAGGTCTTTACCAAAAAATAAAAAGTTGAGTCATTCGCTAATGTAGATCATATTAGTAGCATCTTCAAAATTATTTCTTTCTCATACTAAAGTTTAGTAATGAAGTCAAAATAGCTGATGGTAGCTTATCTATCAATACTACAAAAAGGTATATTCCCAGTTGAAAATACGATTTCAAATTCATTTTCACAATATTGATGTTTCTTAAAATAAGGTATCCATTTTAATATTTCTATAAAGTACTTTAAAATATGAAGACTGACCTCAACAAACCAATCTTCATCCTATTATTTTTACATCCATTTTATTGACATAGCTATAAGGTAGTTTGGAATATGGAAAACTGACCTCAATGACCTGACCTCTATCCATTACGAATATCTTGTCCGCAGCCACTATGGTAGAAAGCCTACAAAAGGCTGGCCATATCACAAAAAACACCTTAAAGATGCGGAAGAAACGCAAATTGAAAATCTTTACCTATGAGCTATCACGATGACAGTTTTTTGTCCACATTGATTATCTTTTAATGCAGAAATAGCGTCCTGAAGTTGAAGTACAAGGATGTATCAGAAAAGGCGATTAATTAGCACACCTCATGATGTATTTATTTCCTATTAATAGATAACGCTACTTAAGAGCTATGCTATTACCAACCTTGACATAATGTTCACTCTCAGAATCCAGCGCACTTGTGGCTTCATCAAAAATTAAAATAGCAGGGTTTCTAAGAATGGCCCTTGCTATAGCAATCCGTTGCTTTTGACCCCCACTAAGTAGATTATCATCAACAATGGTATCATAGCCATTGGGGAAAGATGAGATAAATTCATGAGCACAAGCTTGCTTTGCAGCCAATTCTATATCTTCTTGCGTTGTATCCACAGGACAGCCATATCTTATATTTGACTTGATGTCCATGTGGAGGAGATTGGGTTCCTGTAAAAGTTCAAGTTAAGGCATAGTATTTCAATTAAATTCCAATGCATTGTGCAGTTTATGTATTCTAACCTGTCCAACATATCCAATCTTCTCTCTTAGCCACCTAATATCCAATTCCCTCAGAGGAGTACCATCAATAAAAATCTGCATTTACACAAAACTGAGTGAGTTACCTCCGGTGGCTTCTTCTTTATGCTATTTACTTTTCTCATATGCATATAGTATGTAAATCTTGTAGTAATTTCTCTATTTTCCCTTCTACAAATGCTGTACCCGTTCCACAAACTTTATATATTTTTATATAGCAAGAGTATTAGGTATCGTATAAACTATTATCCTCAAATCTGGTCTACGAAAAGAGAAATAAATTGAACTCCAATGCACATAAAATATGAAACTATAATCCCTCAAAGAACATCCTTGTAGCATCAACAAAGTGAAAAATAAATGGATTGCTGAAAACGGAGTGCCAACAGTCTATAACCTTACTGAAAAAAAAAGAATGGCAAATAAGTAGCTCGAATCTTGTGACCAGTTTAGTGTCTACAATAACAATAGTAAAAAATACACCTTCAAATCCTAATCATCAAGCTCGCTGCTTATTGCTTATAATGTATAAGAATAAGATTGAGTTTTTTGTCTACTGAGTGAAAGAATTGAAAGCTTGTTCTTCTTACACAAATATGTTGTTTCATGCAGAGTAGATACATGATAAAAATTAAGTTTATTACCTTGTCCAAAGAAATGATAATCATTGTTCGCTTGGAGAAAACCACTCGAGAGGTATGTGATGAGAACTTTTCTTAAAAAAATACATTAAATCTCAGATAAAAAAGGTAGAGCTGTTGCAGCTCACCTGACCATTGGTTGGTTCATACAGACGGAGCAAAAGATTGACTAGAGTGCTTTTTCCGCAGCCACTAGGCCCAACCTTGGAAAACATAGATGTGCAAAAAGTCCTCATATACTATGCATTGACGAAGGGGAGAGGGGGGGTTGTAGCTAAGGATATAAATTTCTTACGAGTGCTACTACTTCATTTGTCCGTATGGTGATATTTATGTGTTCCAGAAGCATGTCCTGTCACATTTCACAAACAATGAAGTCATTCAAGAGTAGTAATCAGGGACAGAACCAAGGTTCTATAGCTGTAGGGGAAAAAAGTGAACAAATGAAACTAGTATATATGTATTTTAGAAGTATAGATAGATGCACCATTCTGACCAGAAGTATGAACCATTGCATCTTGGAACGTGAAATTAATTGGAATAAGAGATGGACCATTAAACAGCATAATGGCGTACAGAAAAGAAAATTACAATACTTCAACCCAAAATAGAAATGTATTTACCCTTTGATGATAATGAAAAGACACATTCACAAACTGGATATGTCCCGTCAACTCCTGCAACTTCACTCCTGTATGGATAATCACCAGAGCATAAAAAGACCAAATTCTGTACTACTTTGACAACTGCAAAGTGCAAATGGTTCACACCATGACATATGAACCAAACTGAACTGACGTACAAGGTACAACTGCTCATTATGAGAGGATAGTTCTGAAATGCCCTTCAAAAAGAAAGCTGAGTACTTACCTTTGGATAAAAATTGCTCACTAGGCAAGAGATCCATTAATTGGAAGACTGTTTCACTTGCTGCAATTGAATATAGCAAAGATGATAGATTGTCTGTGATCCTCCATGTTGCATAAATCAACCACTCACAGTACAAGACGTACTTTGTAAGCTGCTCAGCTGATGTCTGACCACCCAGAATAGATATTCCTCCTAGTACTACTGCAAAAACCTGAGCGCAGCATCTCAGAAACTTATTTTACTCATGAAAAATAGCACTTCAAGAACATAAACTAATTACTCATAGAGATCAATTAAAAAAAATCAAATGATGCATAGACTCAAAGATTTTACTTAGGTAAAACTATAGATATCTTAATTACTAAACTTGAGTGAGTTTGATTAAACTAAACATAATTTTGGAAAAGGGGTATGCCAAACTATTTATAAAGTATACACGCATGCATTTTCATTGGAAAATATTAAGTATTGATGTCAATATTTACGTCAAATAAACTAATTATGATTTATATTTAAAAATTTTGTAAAGATAAATTTGAAGGCCCACAGAATTTTTCTAAAGTGAAAAAAAATTGCACAAATATTATTTATTTTATATAATTCATAAAAGACAATGATTTTTTTAAGAGAATTTAAGGGAAAGTGAAAGGGAGGAGTTGAAAAATATTTTCTAAAAATTAGTGGGTTCCATGAATTGCAATAGTTTTACAAGTTGTAATGATGACTTCTCTTGAAAAAATAGTCCGAAATAAGATAGAAAATTTTCGAGTCATTTGTAGACCTACAGTCCATCTTGTTCTCAACACAAAATTGGGGTTCTAAAAGTGAGCTAATAAAGTGTTGTTGGTGAAGTACACAAAATTTAGCAGCTGATTAAGTACTGATATTAGACATCCTTCATCATTAAGATCCAGAATCAATAACACTCTGTTGATAGAAAAAAAATTCTTCCCCAGATTCACAATCACATTTGTGTATTCAATACGTCGGAGGCATTGCCAGACTTTTCTTTGAGTATTCTTAAAGAAAATGATTGCTCGGCAAAAGTATGTTCAAGGGAAACTAGATTTTCTTGAAGACACAAAGTCACTAACTTTCATAAACTGAACTATCCAGACCTGAGTTGACCTATACAGTGTACTGAAACTCATATTCCACAATCCATACGCTGCACTTTCTCGAGTATTTATAAAAGCTAACTTGTCCAGCCATTGATTGTATCTAACACCACAAAAGATGGAACAATAAACTTATCATGGCATATGGAGATAAATATAAGGATGCTTTGATGCGCATGTGACATTAATCCACCAGAGTTCAGCATTTTCCAAATCCAAGTTATCAGCAAAGAAAATCTGTGATTAAAATTACAATGGTACTTTTTTTTAATCATGATATGGAATTGAGATACATATTTGAGCAGTCTCTGTGTTTAGTGGCACATTAAAGCAGATCATGGACACTTATAAAGGATTAGACGTTGTACCTTCCAACTTCTTTTCTTTCAGTACCATAGATCTTGATGGTTTTCAACAGAGTAAATGATTCACGTGCAACCTGCAGTCAATCTGGAAAGTGAAGAACAATATGGCAAGGAAAAAAAATTCAACAAAGCAAAAGTATCTTTAGAATCAACTTAAAAATCAGATTTTAGCACATACTTCATCAGCACAAGCAGCGAATTCCCGGGTCAGCTTGGCTGTTCTCATTACATACCTACAGAACATGCTATCTTCAATAATCCATTGAAACAATAAAAATATCACATACACACAGAAAAAAAGAGAAAAATCACTGAAATGACTGGAAATACCACACTTTTTCCATTGTGATTACAGTTACAAAGTAACATTTTTCTCACAGAAAGATAATAGGATCAGGAATCAGTTTAACATAAAATTGACATTTGATACTAAATCAGAAGAAACAATTCTCGAATCAAATAAATACAACATGTTCTACATTTTACAACTTATTTTGTGCCCTAGGCTAAAGAAACAATTTCAGACAAATATTTTCAAGCACTTCAGTCCTCAAAATTCCCTACTCCAGAAGGATCAATGGAGAGAAAATTATAAAACAATCAAAACGTATCACCGGCTTGTCCTACCCCTTACCATTTCCCAACAATAGGTCCAGATGCTTACCGGCTATAAAGTAGAAAGATTGCTGATAGAACAGAACATATAACCAGCGTAGATATTGCAAGAGGCCAAGATAATGTCAGCAAATTGGCCAATGCACCAGCAGCCTGAAAGTAAACAACAGAAATTTAAGTCAAGAACTAGAAGTACCTTACCAACTAAAACATTATTCAATAGTCGACAAGACCAATAACCTGAAGAGCATTTCGTGTAATCAAATTGATATTATTTCCAATAACATGAGCCAATTGTTGACAATCTGCTCCAAGCCTGCTTGTCAAATTACCAACCGCCTCTTTGTCAAAGAAGGATATATCCTACATGAAGACAGCCTTCAATGGAATCACAAAGAGAGTAAAAATTCCATGAAAAATTAAATCACAAAACGATCTACCCATAATGCAGCCATGCACGCTCAACATAAATATTGCTAAACTGAAAAGAAACCTGAAAAAGAATAGCTGAGTACAGAAGCTCCCTGAGATGCTTAACCTGAAAACTAGTAGAAGAATTATTAAAAAAAGTTGACCCTATATTACTCCAATGAAGCATGTGAACAAAAATATGTAAATGTATAGATCAAAAGAGTAAGACTGAAGAGAGCAAAATTTCAAATAATGTAATATAGAACAGTTGTATTAAAGAGACATGGGGAATGATCTACTTCCCTATAATGAAGATAGAAGATATTATGGTCCATCATTCACTGATGCGTCAATGAAATATATCAAGACATGTATCAATTAATCTAATTAAACCATAGTAATTTGATTGTTTTAATAAGGCACTGACATCTAGTGTTCACCTGTATTACCTTAGTTAAGATGTGCAAAAGTCATGGAACAAGATTTCCTTTGGTATGCGTAAATAATGAGGGAGTAGCAACTTAATTATTTTTTCTCCCATGAATGGAAACATTGGCAATCTTGGATAAACAACTAGGCCTTTTTCAATACACATGGATGGATATTTTTAAACAAACCAGAAGCTTTGTATAGAAGTATCGAATGCAAGTATGTCATTTAACCAGGGGTTGTAAGCCAAAATCTATCTGCACAAAAAGCCCCTAGAATTACATATTCCTTTTATGTCATTAAGGCTGAAACGTTTGTGCTTTTAAGGTTTGAGAAGGTCATCAAGTTATTTTCCTGAGAAGATGACGGGGGCAGGAAACAACCACTGTCTTCCCTAGGCTCTACCAATTGCTGATTTGAGGACCTCTCCCATTTACTATAGTTGGTCAAATTTGCAAGAAGCATGGAATTAAATAGTGTGTTAGTGTTACTTTGTCCTGTAACATCAAAGATTTTATTTAAAACGGGAGCCTGACTCCAGAATTAGGTAGCCAAAAAAGGAGCAAATCCAAAATTTTCTTCGTTGTTCTTTCACCCAGTCATAAGCTCCCTTGAGTTTTTTGGATCTCTTGGGTGTCCTAGAGAATTGCACCGGAGCTCCTTTCCAGCTCTTGTTTGCTATCATTTTCATAAAGATTAAAGTTCTTGGTTGCCGATGCGATAGATGCAATCGAAAGTTTAGACTGAAAGGAAGAAAAATTTTTGAAGGGAAGACTAGAGACGTGCAGAAAGTGTGGGATCTAACTAGATTTCTTAATTCTAATTGGTACACTATTGCATAGTTTTTTTTTTCGGTAACTATGATCTTCTTCCCATGAACGGCGATAGGAAGCCTTCTATAATAAGCCTACCTTAACTTAGGCAGCTATATTATCTTCGCTTATGTATTCTTCATCCTTTAACAATACATTCTATTTCTTATTAAAATAGAATATAAAAGAAAAGATACAATAACTTTTACTGTGAAATAAGTTGTAATCTTGACATCTTGCTCAATGTTCTTTCATGCGAGCAAAACTAAATTTAACAAGTAAAACTTCCTTTCTTTCTTCATAGTCCATGTGCGCCAGAACAATAATACATATTGGATTCAAATTCTCTATAAAAAATCAAGTCAACTTGAATGGGCCATCAACGTTCATGAACTATTAAACAATAAGCTATAAGGGGGAAAGAAAACAATAAGGGATGTCCAGATTTGAAGCACAAGTGTCGCAAGTGTAACTAAATTAAAACCCATATTAAAATCTCTACATGAATATGTAGAGAAGCCACTCACCAAGATTATATTTGCGACTCCAAAGCAGCCACTTCGCAGTCCACTAATATTCATGTGAAGAATACAAACAAGCAGGCATATTAATTCCAATCCTTGCATGAGAATTAAAATACAAAATGAAACAAGATCCCCGCCTAACAATATATTTGTTCAATCAGCCATATCAATCAGTTAGGAAATACATGAAGCAGTTTGAATTAAAACCTGAACAGTCAATATCGAAAATGAATTGCATCCGCAAATAAAACGAGTAACAAACTAACTGCCACAACTTGTGGAACTAATTTACCAAATCACTCTCCCTTTTTCTATTTCTGCACATCATGCAGAAAACACTTATGAGTTCTGAGGTTCAACAATAGAAGAAGAAGAACTAACCTGCATATCCCCGATGTAAAAGAAAGAATGACCAAGAGCTGGATTTTTCTAGCGAACACAACAGTCTTGCCACGGCTGGCAGAAAAGATGGATTCTGCCAATATGTTCGGCATGGAAATTTCAGCAATCTGCAAGAGACCTTGATCATATTACAAAAACTACAGAGATTAAATTATGAAATCAAAGACCAAAAGGCAAGCAAAGTGAATAATTTGCATTGAAGACCGGAATGGGTGAAAAGTATAAATTAGAAATTAAAAGTCTAGTAGCTTTCCAATTTGAAGTTTCTACATCAATATGAAGGGGCAATATTTTTCTTCAAAAAACGTGGATATCGGAATTGATATCGATAAAAAGTCGAATTTTTCCAGAAACAATATAACTGTCAGACAACATAAGCATAGATACTAGTAATGGTGATCTAGAAGTCTTCAAACTTAGTAGTTCAACGAATTTTATGAGTTCCTATGATTTTTGGAATCGACATTGAGATTTTATCCATTATCCTAATTTTCATAATTCTTCCGGCTCAAATGTTCGTCAAATTCAACATTTAGCATCTGGATTATAAGGCTAAGAATCCTCAAGAACCAATTCTATCCGCTGAGCAAGTGTAAGTAATAACAGTAATCATAGACTGTATACAGTGCGACGAGCGTGGACCTTTTAAAGAAAGAAAATAATGTACTGGAAGACATCACAAGTTAGAAAACGCGGGACTAAAATCTTCTTTGGTAGATCTACTAATTAGTGCGGCGTTCAACAAGTAGCCTTCAATCTCAGATGCTCAGAGAACTCTGAAAAAACCATATAGTAATCGCACGTACCGCAGCCATGGCTAAAGCTCCAAAAGCAACAAGGAGAACCCATCGATTACTATCCCAAACCAATTTCCACATTCGACTAAGAGCTAAATATACTGTAACCGGCTTCACAGCTCCAATTTCTACTTTCTTATGCTCATCTAAGTTCCACCAACTAGAACTACCACCAGTAAACAGCAAACGCGAACCACGAATCCAATTTCCAAAGGACTTGAATTTCTCGTCTCCATTTCCGTCATTTTCGGGCACCATATATTGGAGCATCAAAGAAAAATTCCGCACTCGATAGCGAGAGCTTTCAAAATCTTTGCTTCTACAATTGCTAGAAATCATATTCGGGAATTGAAGCTTCGCCGTGAGCTTACAACCAGACGCCGGAGCAAACTCCGCCGGTGGAAAATAGGGAGAAAAGGAAATGCGAAGATTCTGGTAGGCAATGCCCATGGGAACACGCCGGAACTGGAAGTGTTCATTAGAAATTCCGATGGATTAAACTAACGTCCATGGTGCAGAACCAACCAAGGAACCCCCGGTCCGACCAAACCGGTTGGTCTTGCTTTATAATATCAAACCGACCGTTCAGATCGAATAGCGAATACGGCCCGGTTCACATGACGGGTTCTCCGTCTTCTGGTTAACTGAGCTCACCCCACTTTTCTTCTTCTTCTTCTTCTTCTTCCACTTGGTTTCTCATTTTTACAACAGATTCAGAGCAATTGGGCGACTGTGAAGATCGCCTCTTCCGATGGCTGACACCGAGAAACCAAAAACGAAGGCGCGACCGATTGTGCGTCTGGGGATTTTCCTAATTTCACACAGTATTTTCTTCAGGTGCGCTGTTGTTGATTTTACATGGATTTGATTCTCATTTCATATCAGAATCTAGTGATTGATTAATGTCCTTGTTCTTTTCTTTCCTTTTTTGGGTGTTTTCTAGCGTGATTTGCTTCTCTGCAGGGGTTTTAGCTCTTCTACTACTCCCAATGTTCGCTATGAACACCTACATTTCCGAGAACGCTCTCATGCCAGGTCCGTCTAGTTTCTTGCTTAGCTTATCATTATCTATATATTTTTTTCAAAAATTTATTATTCATCATTTTAATTACAAATTAAGATTCATTTACGAAGTATCTGAAATTATAGGATCATCAAATTTATGCCTTCTTGTTTTTTTGCAGTGATCTATTCGTTTTACCTTTATTTGGATAGACAGGACTGTTAACTGTGAAAATATATTTTCCCACAGGTTCTGCAAATACCATGCTCTCGGGTCAGGAAGTCTCACAGGCGAACAACTTGGTAAAGGATCTGAAGGTTTTGAATTCGAAGCCTGGATCAGGGATCTTGTAAGTACTTACTACACTGGTTTTACCCCTGCTATTTAATTGAAAATTTTATATGCTTAGCTTGTAATGCTTATGATTTTGAGAATTACCACTTCACAGTGTAAAATTTTCTACGTGATTTATATTTTGTGTGCTCTGACATTAAAATGATTTATGCATATGCATGCTTTAAAGGTATCTAAGCATTTTAGCTCGGTGAACTATTTGACTAATTGCAAGAATTTAAATCAATCAAGAGTCGGCTAAACTTTCAAGTTCAATTGTATGCTATACTCCCATGATAATATCAATTGGCTAAATATTTAATTGTGTTATCCGACTTTGGCTGTCAATATGAAGTTCTGAAGGAGTTTAATATTGGCGTCCTACATTTACAATCTCAAGAGGTTAGGAGAAACATGCAAGTTGGGAACAGTCTGATAAGCCCCCAGTCATTAGGAGGTATATGAGAAAAAGAAAGAGAGGAGGGGGAATTGAATATAAATAAATGAGAAAGGGGAAAATAGTTAGTTAGTTAGTTAGCGGGGGATGAAGGAATTGAGTGTGGGCCCAAGGGGAAGATTCAGTTAGTTAGAGAAGGGCTATTTAGAGCAGCCTTGGGGGGCTATTTTTCATTATCATTTTGCATTGTATTGAAGTGTAGCTCTGAGAGCATTTTGAGGAAGGTAATGTTGGCTTCCTTGGCTTTTTGGCCTAAATGGTAAATAGATAACCCAAGCTCTATCACAGTCCTTGTCTGGAAAAGTATCAAAAAGATAGTTCTGAAGTTCTCATAGGAGTTAAATGTATCAAATGAATGCTTTCACCAAAAAGTCGTATATGGCATTGTTCTCTGATATTTGATGTCTGCGCTAGTTTCATTTTATTTATGACCATGTAGTCTGTGATTGTGGATTGGCATGACCATTATTCTGTTGGTCAAGAGTGGTATGGGTGCATAGAGACGATAAACTAAACTGTGTGCAACTTTTTTCACTATTTATATTGCAGTGTCCATGGTTATTTAATTATCTTCCACCCAGAAATTATATCTTTTTCACATTTCCATAAGCATTATCTTCTTCTTCCCCTTCCCTCTGTTAGCTTTCCAAGTCTTTTTTTCTACACAACCAATGATAAACTAATTTGATTTTCTATTCATTTTCCAGTGGAAGCCAGCAGGTTTTAGCACAATATATATCAAACTTGGGAGCAGAAGTTAATTACCATAGGTTCCACCCACAATCTAGTCAGTTCCATCCACTGCACTTCTTTTCTAGCCCTGATTCTGGGATCATTCAGGACAATGTTAGTTGCATGACACAGGGTATTAACACTGTTGGCATAATAAGAGCACCACAAGCAGATGGAAAAGAAGCCATTGTTTTGGTGACACCCTACAATCCTGTTAAGACCAGTCTTCATGATACTTTGTCTCTTGGTATTGCTTATTCAATATTTTCTTTGCTTACACAAGTAACTTGGTTGGCCAAAGACATTGTATGGCTTGTTGCGGATTCTCGATATGGGGAATATGCTGCAGTTTCAGCTTGGCTTAGAGACTATCACACTCCTGTATTTGGTCGATTTAGCATGATTGACACAGATGCTTGTACTGAAACAAATGTCCTTTATGAATTTGAAGCGAACCATGTGACAGAAAAAAGGAGTCTAGATGATTTTAAACGTGCTGGGACAATGGCTGCAGCTCTTGTTATTAAGGTTTCAAATAGAAGCGAACACTTTGAGGATAGTCTTAGTGTCTATGCTGAAGCATCTAATGGTCAAATGCCGAACTTGGACCTCATCAATATTGTGAATTATCTAGCTGTACATAGGCAAGGTTTTTGGGTTAAGATTGAGAAATTTCGGCCTTTACTAGACTGCAAATGGCTCAAGGCTTTGGGAGAAATTTTTGAGTCAATAGGAAAGATTATTAGAAGCTTGAACTCTGAGTGGAAATTTGGCATGCCAGCTTCCGACTATGTTGATGGCACCGCCACACTTGCAAGTTCGTTGTACTACCAGGTGATTTACACTTCAGTTCATTTTCTAGGAAATTTTTTTTATGGCTTCATTTAATGAAACAAGGAAGGATGTTTTCGATTATGTTAATAATTGAGATTATTCACTTAAATATCCATGTTCTTGCCATTAGGCTGTCGGTATTCCTACTGGTTCCCATGGGGCTTTTCGAGATTATCAAATTGATGCAATTACTGTGGAGATGTCCCCCAAATCTTCTTCTGGTGTCAAGGTCAGGCGTGACGAATTCATACTGCGAGGTGGCCGGTCAGTGCTCATTTTTGCCTCAAGGATTTTATAACGTGTCCTCCCACCCCTCAACTTTTCAGGGCTCACTACGTGAATAAATGTTTAAAACCAATGGTTTCCTGAATGGGGTTAGGTCAACATCAAATAATATTTTTCTACCTTTATTAAATTATACATTGTTTTCCACTTGTGTCTTCGTGTTTCACTGTCAATCTTCAATGTTTAAATTCTAATTTGTAAATACTTTCATTGGGGATAAAAGGAAGTACTTTTTCTTCCCTAAAATGTACTTTGATTGACAGATAGGTTCTCTTTTTAAATGAATAGAATATACGTGTTAAATTCACTCAAGTGAATTTATTGCCTAAATTCATGCTCGTGTATAGAAATGAGTTTAGCTTGTGATGCATTAAATTATCACTCAGCTTATTGGTAATTCTGCATGCTAGCAACGAAATTCTCCTGATCCTTTTGAGTTGGCTAAGGATTTTGTGGTTGGTTGTGCAGGCTAATTGAAGGAGTTGTACGGTCAGTAAACAACCTCCTGGAGAAGTTCCATCAGTCATTCTTTCTATACCTTATGGTATCCACCGGCAAATTTGTATCAGTTGGTGTATATATGATTGCTTTTGCACTCCTTGTTGCTCCACTACCAGCAGTTGCAGCCGCTCTCTATTCCTATGCCAATAACTTGAATCTAACCTTGGAAAAGGTCGAACCTCCGGCTCCAGCAAATCCTGACAATGAGCTTATTGTCTCTTTAAGATCATGGAAATGGCTTAATGCTGCAAAAAGAGTTTTTGTTGTTCATCTATGGGGTGCTGTTGTCTCCTTACTTCCATACTTCATCTGTCAAATACCTGGTTACAGTCTGACAGCAAACTCTATTATTTGGGCGTTACTTTCACTGCTCGCGCTACTAATTTTGTCTGTGATATTAGGCTCTCCACTTAGTTCCACAAAATCTCATGAACAGCGGATTCAAGAGTGGGCTTTCTTGAAAGCAATGACCACCTCAGCGGCCTTTATTGGTTTGTGTCTAATGTCAGTAATTAATTTTGCTACTGCAGAACTTGGAGCCTTTCTGGTTGTATCCATGTGCTTGTTGGCACATCCCCTGAAGCTTGATTTAGTTGCTGGGAGCTTTAAAGCTCTTTCAAGGGCAGCCTGTAACTTTGTTCTGGGATTCATCGCTTTTCCGCCTGTTACTTTCTTTTTGTTTAAAGCTGCTTTCCTAGGTTTTGACAATCTACATATCGGCGACTTCTGGAACTGGATGGAGACCCTCTGGGCATGGAACAGTGCTACTTTCCTCTACTTAGGTATGGTTCACCTTCCATGCTGGGTATTATGTACACAAATTTTACTTCATCCATGTTGAGTACCTTGTTTAGTTTATTCCATGACATTTGATTAGACCAGCCAATTAATAGAGTTAGTAAATTTTGTTTTTGATCTGTAGGCTGAACAGTTAATTTATTGAACTTTCACTTAGTCCCTGAAAAGTAGGTTTTTACTGTATTGGAACAAGTTACACGTTCATACCTTGTATGGTAGCTTCTGTAAGCAGGCCTTGAAGCCTACTCCGTGTTACTGTTGTTTATACTTGTAGGACAAATACAGTAAACTTGTACCCTCTTGGAAAATGCTTTTGGCTATTTTTCTTTTCCAATTCTTGGTGTCTCTCTTGAATTCCTTTCTCCAATTACTGCATCTAAAGATTATACAACACATGGGCATGCTAGAATTTGACAAAACTTAACCGATGAGGTCTTTTCTTTTTCTTTCTTTCTTCTTTTTTTTTCTCCTTCCCGTCTGTGACTATGCTCATCCATAGTATTTCATATCTAAAATGAAGATGAATATTACGGATGAGGTGGGGTTTTGTTTCAAGCTTTGTGATTTTGCTCCTCTCCTGATTGATTCTTCAAGGGAATAGGTCCTGTTCTCATTTCTTGTTTCATATTTCTGTTATTACATAAATTTGGAAACGTTTCTCGGAAATGATAAATGAGAACGATTATGACAGTACTTTTCTTTTACAATATGATCATTTACCTACCTCCTGTAGATATGCAGAAAAAATAAAGGTAAAACTGAAAGAGAAATTGTGTACAAAATTGAGCGAAGCTAAAGTTGATGGTTTCGAAATTAGCTATTTGGCACAACTTCTGTCATAAATATAAATAGATTGCAGTGGAGTTGAATGTTTATTTATTATTTTTATTATTATTAATGTCATTTTAATTCAACCATTTTTGGGGTGGGCAATCGAGCCGTCAACTATAGAAATGGTAATTGGTGACAATTCATTGAGCTATGCTTGAATTCACAGAGTCGAATATTTGTATCACATACAAAGCGTGGAATGGGGAAATTCTCATTATCATCTCTTCTCAAACATTGTTTTTCATGCAAAATTAAGTGCCAACTAAATGTAATTTATATATCCCACTTTGCAATTGATACTTTCTTTCCATGGGACAATCCATTAGTTGTTTAATCTCTTGAGGTGGCCTTATTTATTTTTGTCTAACAGTGAGTTAATTTAAGAAATAGAAACAGTAAATGAAGGAAAATAATGACAAAAAAAAAAAAAAAAAAATTTAAGAGTTAATCTATATATAGCTAACATCTTAGGTCCAAATTTCATTAAAATAATTTGGGTTCTTGTAAAGAGAAATCATACCAGAATATTTTATTTTGATGTCATATTGTATAAAAATACAACAGGATGATGTCTGTAGTACTAAGATATGTAACATAAACTTTAGTGAACATCAATTTTATACTCTTGAATTATTTGAGAATTGTATCAATTTAAACTCCAAAATAATAATTGTATCATAAAACCCTTCACCTTTCATAAGTATATTAATTTAAATCAACTTCCGTTAATGAAGGGTTTAGATTGATACACTAATGAAATTTCAGAGTTTGAATTGACAATTATTAGTTTGGGGTTTAAATTGACACATTTATGAAATTCAAAGTTTTAATTGATACAACCCAAAGTTTATGGGAATAAATTGATATTTCGCTATAAACTTTTATTTATTATTATTAAATCATGTGTATCAAATATTTTCCCAAATTTCCTCACTGAAGAAAACTATTCCATCCTAATTTCAAATTAAATTGTTAAAACTTCAATCTCTTTTGACCAATATGCAAGAAGATAAGAGAGATTCTCTTCCACCATGCATCCATATGTTGAGAGTTGACCTTGATTCTTAAAAATTGTAAAAATTGATTGATTGTTTGTTTAAAATGACAAATGTATTATATCACTTGTAGATGACAGATGTTCAGTTAAACTCATTGACTTTGGCATCCAATCACAAGCATATATTTTGTCAATTTTGTAAACCAGCACTAATTTTCATTTATTGATTTAGTTAAAATTTGAAAGTTTCTTGATTGTAAAAAGTATTTTAGGATATTAATATTTCTATAAAATTGTCATTAAAATCCATACTCTTTTTTATAAATGTATTTGGATGTTGACCCACTCTCCCTCAACATGCAAATGAAAATAAAAGCATCCTTATCTCATCCCAAAAGACTTTTCTCCTTTTAAAAAATTATTTTCAAGTAAAAAATGTGGGACTGGATATTCGCATTAGATACTACATCTACTGATTATTTAACATGTTATTAAATCATTTATTAATTTATTAAATATTTATTATGTGGATCCATATAATTCTTAAAAACTCTTTACGTGACAAGCACTAAATAGAGGTAGTATGAAAAATTTTTCATACTACCGTGTACTAGAGATTTCCTCTTCGATTCTCCAACCTCTCAATAAATGATAGGGAAAATTTTATATACTGCGTATAGAAAACTTTTGGAGAAAAATCAAGGCCTACTAATATTAGTGTGGGTTCTAAAGCACTTATGGAGAAAAATTTATAACGTGAACAAAGAAAATATGGTAGTACGAAAGTATTTGAAATTTTTCCTGATATAAATTATTTTAACCAATTAAGATAGATCACATTGGTCATCCCAAAAAAATGAAACATTTTTTTTGGTTAAGAATTGAAACGCTAACATGTATGGTAAGTAACACACCTCTCTAAATCTACATATAGAAATATCTCTTTTCTTTAGACCTAAATTGTCTTGTTTCATAGTCAAAGTGAACTTAACTCAACGGTAATTGATATGATTTTTCTCTGAAGATGTTAAAAGAAAAAAAAAATTGTCTTGCTTATTTCGGTACTTTTGAGTTAGGTCGCACGTGTAAGTACAAGATATCTTTTACAATTTTTTTTTTTTTTTAAATTTTCATGTATATATCACATATTTTAAAATAATTATTCTTCTATAAACATTCAACCAATAAGCTTATTTGCGATAGTCTATTTAAGATTCTTGGAGATCTATAATTCAGCTTAATTAATTTTAATTTAGTGGATGAAATTTCAAGAAATTAGTTTAGATGCAACTTACATAAAGAAAAACTCCTATTATTAACTTTTTGTAGAGTCCAACCATTGTCTGTTTCACGTGTCTTCTCCATCACTTACGTCCCTAACCTTTTTCCCCATGCATCCAATATTTCGAGACTCTCAAACCAATAACTTGACTACTACTAATGTTTGAGTAATCATATAATTATTAGATTTTCTTTATATATAAAAAAATATTAATTTATACCGCTAAATTTTAGAAATCATATTAATTTAGACCACGAACTAATAGTTGTATCAATTTAAACCATCAACTAATAATTGTATGAATAATAATTTTTTTTCTTTTTTGCTGTTTTTATTTTCAAAATGGCTCTTTCAAACAATCTCCTCTTGTCGAAAAATTATAGTGTTAAATTATTTGATTTTTGGTTCTTGAAAATTAAGTCAATTTTCTCTCTTTTTTTTCTTTTATTTTTGTACTTTGAATTTCATTTCATGTTGGTTTCTGCGCTTTCAAAAGATCAATTTTAATTTATGTACTTTTAACAAATCTTAAAATTAGTTTCTATGATTAGTTGGTTGTTGATTGTTTGGAAAATATATTGACAATGTACTTTTTTGTATGGAAATTATTACTATTATTTAATAGTTTCATAAAAAATTAACTTAAAAATATTAAATTTAAGATTAATTGAAGAAAAATTACTATAAATAGAAAAAATATCAAACTATTTACAAAAATAGAAGAATTTTACTTTTTATCTGATAAACTATGATAGACTTAGATAGATATCTATCATAGATAGAAAGTAAAATTTGTTATATATGTAATTATTTTCAATTGTTTTTCTATTT
>QLSR01000160.1:411278-430603 GCA_031780015.1 Citrullus colocynthis
AAAAAAAAAAAAAAAAAAAAAAAAACACAAAATCCAAATCCATAAATTTACGTATGATTTATTTAAAAAATGGAAAAGTTATTTTAATGCACTAAAGAAAAAAGATGATGCCCGTTAGAGAGTAACACGTGGGAGGTGACGAAGACGCACGTGGAAGGGGAAAACGAATGGTTAATAACCGCCGCACCCCCCCGCTTTTCCCGGGCTTAAAATTTCCTTTTGGCGCCAAAACGACAGGGTTGCAACAGAACACTCCAAAAATAAATAAATAAATAATATTGTATTTCCCGCCAAATCTTTCGGGCAGCTCGGGCAAGCACCCAAGGGTAAACCCCAATACCGCGTCAAATTCAAATTTTAAAATAATAATAATATTATTATTATTTTGAAAATAAATTTTTAAAAAACAAAAACTAAAAAGTCAGGTCATCCAGATAGGCCCAAAAAAAGCCCAAAAGGATGAAAAGCCGATGATTGAATGACGTGTCTGTTTTCCCTAAAGACACAGCACTCACTCCCTAGAGAGAGAAACCTTTTTAATTTTTTTAATTAAAATATATTTTAGCCGGGTCTAATATCATCACTTCTAGAAATTTTAAGGTTTTACAACCATTAAATTTTGGAGAGTGTAATTATAATTTACAACTATTATTGTAGTTTATATGGAATTTTTACCGTTTCTCCTAATAATTTTCATGTAAGAAAAGGTACGGTATAGATATATTTTTTCATGGACTCTTTTTAAATATAGTAAAATAAATCAAAATATTCACAAATATAGTAAAATTTCACTGTCTAACTGCAATAGATCACGATAGACTATTATCTGTCTTACGATTGACACAGATAGTAGTCTATCGCGGTCTATCACAGATGGACGGTGTATTTTGTTATTAATTGTAAATATTTTTAACAGTTTTATCATTTAAGATAATTTTTCTTTTTTAATCTTATAATGAAAAAGCTAAAAGATAATATTTTCTAAAAAAAAACAAATAAATATCACTTTGACTAAATTTAAGGTCTTTCGAATATATCTGGATTAAAATTCAACCAGTTTTAAATTATTGATATAAAAGTATTATTTTTTTAGGTTGTTTCAAACATAGAAAAGTAAATTAAAATATTTATAAATATAGCAAATTTTACTGTCTATCTTTATGTGACGATAAACTACTATATATGTCTATCATTGTCATGATAAATACAGATACCGGTCTATCGCAAATAGATTGTGATATTTTGTTATTATTAGTAAATATTTTGAGGAGTTTTGTTATTTAAAAAAATGTTAAAAAAATTAATTATAAGGAAAAAAAATAGAATATTTTCTTTAAAATGTCTTTGGATTCCTTTGAATGCCCATGTGTGTATGTCTACCAAACCAAACACTCTTTCTCTCTCTTACATTGGATTCCCTTTTGTTGACTACAAAAACAACAACAAAAATTAAAGGGTTATTCAATTAGTGACAATTAATACACACCCAAATCCCAACTTCCTTACAATAATATCTCTTCTTTATAAATTATATGCTCAGTTATTTATAATTCAACTATCTCCTCTTTATTATCATTTATTTTAAACTATTTTTTTTTTCATAAATATATGTATAGATTATCTTTTATTGTTCTTCCTTTGTGCAGTGCTATTAAATAAGATTTATGGGACAACATTCATTTAGGTTGTGTATTAGGTTTGGTACTAGATTTGAAGATAATATAGTTTGAAGAGCAAAAAACAAATAAAATAAATAAAAATAAAAATGGAAGAGAAAAATAAAATATTTCGAAATTAAATGACCAAATGAAGAAATTGTAAAATTGTAGAATCGAAGTATGATTTAAACTAATATTTTTATATATTTTGCAAAATATATATATATATATATATAAATATATATTATTATTATGTTTATATAATTTTACTATTTAAATTTTAATTTAAAAAATACTTTTAGTCTCTAAATTTTAATAATTTAGTTCTTGAACTTCAATTGGTAATTTTATTTATGTACTTTCAAATTTGTTACAATTTAGTCTTTAAACTTTGAAATTATAATATTTTAATCTCTATTGTCATAATAAATTATTTCAAAATTAAGTGTCAACTTTTATGATGTGATGTTATATTCTTTATAATTTATAGAAAAATATGTTATTTTTAATAAATTTATCAGTCAAACATGTATAAAAAATTTAATTGAATCTTAATAATATAATGTACACATTTATTATTGAAATTTAAAACTATAAAACTAAATCGTTATTAACTACCATACAAGTAACAAAGCAAAACAAAAGTTGAACCTTGCTTCAGTTAGTAGGTTGGGTTCACATTATTTTAATACAAAGGTACATGCAGGAATTGAAAGATGATTTTTGTACTCATGTATGAAAATATTTTTAATCAATTAATGTTTCACTTCTCCTTGAGGTGGGGTGGGGAAGATATTCAATTTCAAATCATATAATATGTATTTAATAGCTAATTCTTACATCAATATTTTGGAGGTCTCTTTCACAAATAAAAATAAAATAAAATAAAATAATTAAGTGTTTAATCTATTGAGCTATTTGAATCGAAATTAATCGATTCTAATACTCTCTCTCAAATTAATCATGTTTGTGTTATTTATAGGTATGTTTCTTTCTTAATTGAACCATATAAATATTGTATTGTTTGGCAACCATTCAAAATAGACTTTGTAGTGTATTTTAAACTATTTTTATCAAAAGAGTTTAAATAAAAATGGATTTTTGAAAAATATTTTTTTCTCGAGTCAATCCAAATGAGCCCTCAAACTTCTATTTCACGATATGTCAATAGCACGAAGTTATTATGGTAGGAATTTAATTGCAACAATTCTTTGTGTTAAAGGAGAGTGAGGTAATACTATTGACAGGTGGTTTTTGCAATTTTAACCTTGTTAGTAGTAAATTTATGAAAAAGTCTCATGGTGTAGGGATTGAGGGTAGGAAAAGGATTGCCTTGATTCCTTCCAACAAAAGTACTTGTTTGCTATATGTCTGCATGGACCAAACATCTGAATTCTAATTATTATTATTATTATTATTATTATAAGAAGAGCAAGATGATCCAAAAGTTCTAAAATAGTGAACTCTAGAACTATTAATTTATTTATTCTTCTTTTTTTTTACCATCAATTTTAGTAATTAATTAAATTTAGAAACCAGATAAAATAGTACTGAAATATATGTTATTTACATTTAAAAGAAAATCTAATAATTTAAAGAGGTAAAAGAAGAAGACAAAACAAAATAATACATGTAAACAAGGCACAAATTTTATTGTCATGATAAAAGAAAATGGTTTGATTTAACGATAATTATTTGATTTTTGAATATTAAATTTATATGCATGGTTTCTATTTATATGTTTCTTTGTCTTATTATCTATTATTTTATAAATCTTTTAAAAAAATCAAACCATGCATTTTGATTCTAAAAAAAATAATTTTTAAAAGTTTTATGGAGAAATATGAAACTATATAGTAAAGAAGTTTTGAAAAAAGAAAAAACCAAGTACACTCTCAAAAACGAAATGTACATCAAACTAAGTTTAAATGATTTTCAAACAATATCCGAACTATTAATTTGTCACAATTTTCATTTCAAAAACATTTTCTTTCCAAAGTTATATCCCAGGAAAAATTATTAAATCTTACAACAAATTACGAAAACCACCTTTAAAATATGTTGGTAGTCTAATTGCAATTACACAATTTAGCCTCAAACTTACAACAATTATAGATATTGAACTCACAAATAATAAAAATTGAACTCTGAAACTTATACAATTGTTATAAATTTTACAATTATGCAAGTGCAATGATCCAATTTTCACATTCATTTAAGTTTGAGGGCTTAATTTTTACAATTGAAAATTTAATTTATAACTACTGCTATACTTCAACGGTGATCTTACAATTTATACACGATCTTATTAATTTAGGGTTACATACATGGAACAATAGTAAAAGACAGTCACTTCGAGAAGGACACGTGGAGTACATATAGGAACTAAACAAGCACGTGGGACCACATTTTGTGACATGTGTTTTCTCTCTCTAAAATGGGGTGAGAGAAGAAAAAGAAAAGAGAGGTGTGTCCTAAAATCGAATATAATCCAACCCCATGCGAAGGGGTCGAAAATGAGAGAAATAATATTAATTTCGTATTGTCTCAATCACACATCTTTAGTCTTTCTATACTCCCAATTAATTTCCCCAACCCATTACCCGTATTATTTTTTGTCACATTCTTTATTTTCTTTATGCATTCTATTCGTTATATTCACCGACAAATTTATTATATTAATACTACCTCTTTAATCTTTTATAATTTTCTTAATAAATGTATGTCCTCTTTAACTTATTTGAAAAAACTTTTTCAATTTCGAGATCAAAGAACATCTTTAACCCATAATTTTTCAACGATGGTTGTGTTTGAAAGATCTTTTATAAATAATGTCAACTTTTAAAATAATAATAATAAAAAAGTTTAGTTCTCCTGCTAATTTATTGTTGATTTTTTTTCAAAACTTTTTTAGTATCTATTAGAATTTTCACTATAAATCTATAAATATGTATAGTATTGTATTTTCTTGTATGAAAATTATTATTATTATTTAGTCAATTTTGTTAAAAATTAACTTTGAGGGATTTAATTTATGACATGTAGGAGAGTTGTTTTAGAATGGTTAAAATCACTTGTATAATTTGTAAAATTATTTTGAAAATACTTTTAGTCATTAAAAACAATTAAAATAATAATTAATAAAAGTCTCGACCCTACAACATATGGCCACTAGGCCAAACTATGATGATTGAAAAGAAAACTATGTTTAAAAATGTAAAATTAAATAAAATTTTAAATGATTAAAAGTGTGTTTCAAAGCAATTATGAACCTGAATAAAAATTATTTTAGCTATTTAGAATTACTCTCAAACATGTATTTAAGATTCATTGAAAATATAAAAACTAAAATTGAATGTTTAAAAATACATAAACTTAAATGGAACAAATTCTAAAGCATACAAGAACGAGGAAATGAGGAAATGATAGCTTTTCAGCCAGTAAAAGGAAAGTAGTAACCATTAAGCAAAGCTATTCGATTTTAGCCCAATAAAAATTAATTAGGGGCATATTAAATCTATTTTTGTAAATTTGGAGATTAAAAAAAAGTACATTGAAATTTTATGTACTTGAAAAACTCAAAATTTAAAAATGTAAAATTTCCTTTTATTTTTCTTTTTCACAAAACACTTTGGTGATCCCTTTTTAAAATAGTTTCATAAAATAGAATGTTATTGCAGGTGAATTTGGAAATAGGCTCAAAGTGAAAAAAAAAAAAAATATATATATATATATATATATATATATAAATATAAAATAGAGTAGATTTATCTAATAGAGGGAGAGTTTGAAAAATACTTTCAAAATTATTTTTTTTCCCTAATAATTAAGAGAATAAAAGGTAGGTAAAATATACACTCGTTTCCAACGACATATGAATTCAATTTAATGTGATTGGAGAGAGGTTTTTATTTATTGATTGATTTATATATTTAGAATACTTTCTCTTGGATGAATATGAAAAAAAAAGGTTTCTATTATAAATATATATATGATTTGGATGTCCATACTTAATGTCTAAAGGGTAAGTATCATGTTTCTATTATTCATGTATTGACCATGTGTCATACATCAATTGTCCAAGTGTGCAATGTCTAGTCGCCAAAATTTTTATAAATAAGTGGTCATTTGTGAATTTTGTACACATATTGGATTTTATTTCGCTCCTTAATTTCACAATAGTTTTACTAAGAAAAAGTATTACTTATTTACTTTTATTACTCATCTATGACCTGCATCAGCGACGAATTTGTGAATTTGATTAGTGAAAATAAAGCTAAAATGGGAATTCACAGGGGAGATTATATAAACTTAATTTGACTAGGGTTCGTGGCAAATTTTCTACCTTAAAAATATTTTCAAGGGCAGGATAACAATTTCATTTTTAATTTTTTTTTTTTTTAACGTTTGTTTCCTCCCAATTTTCTAATTATGAACGGGTAATTCTTAGACTAAGACATAAAAGTGATGACATTATGAGGAAATGGGGTGGTTGAGGTCAAGCCCACTAAATTTGGCATCACAGGCTCGGTTATGGCCCATATGGGTTTCCAAAGAGAAGCTAGCATGGCCCGAAGCAAGATGCTAATGCTCGGCCTCAGCCAGGGCTGGGCTCCCATAATCAAATCTTCAACATATATTAAAACCCCAGGGCGAACAGTTATCTTTGAGATGATCTAGGAAGAAACCCTAAAGGAGAAAAGGACTTGGCCACAACCTGTAAATAAAGGAGAAGGGAGACGAATAAGGTAAGTGAATTCTCCGCTAATAACTCCATTAGCAGTGAATCTCCAAACCTCCTAACTTAGGCATTGGAGTTTGTCTAGTCTACACCACATTCGGTGTATAGTTTTTTTTGTTGGTTTGTAGGGGAGCTTTCTCCTCGGGAAGTAAGATTCATCATTGTTGCCACTTAGAAGTAAGATTCATCAACGTACCCAAAATTTGGCATCAACCATGAGTTTCATATTTATTGAAGAAATACTTGAATTCTTAGTCAAATTCTATAGCAATGAACTGGGGTTTCTTAGTAGGAAAAAAGTAGAGTAATAACATTTAGGTTAAATTTCATTTTGGTCCCTACACTTAGAAGTTTGTTTAATAAATTTTAAATAGTCCCTCAAAGTGATAATAATTGTCATGTAAGTAACTATGGTATGTGAATATGTTTTCAAAATTTATAGTGAAAAATGTTAAAAGATATCCTTTTTTTCTAGAAAAAAATCCAGGATAACTAAGCATAGGAAATAATTTTAAGATATACTGAAATTGATCATTTGAAGATACATGGACTAAAATTGAACAAGACTAAAATGATTTAACCTAACATTTATTTAGTATCAATGTTGTCATCTTCTTGTTGAGAAGAATCAGTATTGCCATCAATTGTACTCAACTTATATAAATACAAACGTATAGTTGATTTTCTTATAAGGAAAATAATTGGGTTCTTTTATGCTAATGTCATGGATGAAGGGGAAAATAGAATATATATATATATATATATAAATCAACTTGAATATAGTTCGACTAATCAACTTGAATATAGTTCGATTGACATGAACTAGTAGAATTAACTTTGAAGTTTGAGGTTCCAATATCATCTCTATCCTACATCTAAAAAAAATTGTGCATTTGTCCCGTAATATCCATATACAACTTACATTACATTAAAATAAGTTGATCTAGTTTGGAATGTTTCTTTTCTAATAGTTATTTTTAGGAAGAATGTTTAAGGAATAATTGATTTACTAATTTTGTGGCCACTAAGAGAATCTACCATGGATGGTTGTTCAACAACTCCCACAAAAGAAAAGAAAATTGCATGAGAACTCTGACTAATACTAGTGAACTAATCTTTAAAATATATATATATATATATATTGATTGTTGATGTCAAAATTTAGAAAGTAAAAAATATATTTGACATTCACGTGACAACAACCATAAATTTGTATATTTAAGAAGAGAAGACTTGCAAAACAAAGAAAAATGGCTTCAATGCTAAAGTCAATATGAAAATTCTATAATGGAGAAGTAGTTAGAAGTTAAAATTACCTCATATGGAACTATAATGATGGATATCAAAGAGTTTGATTTAGAGTTTAACTTAATCTTATTAAGAGTAGGGTATGAGTTTGTACTAGTCCCAAATAGGCTAGGAAAAAATCTTATCTTATCTTTTTTTTATTTTTTGCTCATTTCGCTCAGTCCAAATTCACCTATAACACTAGTGAACTAAACTATCGACCCTAAAACCTATATATTCGGAGAGATGGATGATAAGGAGAGAAAATGGCAAATGGGAGGATAGAGAAAGAAGAGAGAAAAAAATTACACGTCAACTTGAATAACAGAAAATTGATGGTAAGAACCAAATAAAACCATTTTTCAATCATCATGTTTGGAAAAGTCTAGTTTGAAAATTTGGAGACCAAAATGCTACTTTATGAACCAAATATATATATATATATATATATATATATATATATTCTTCTTCTTTTTATAAACATTTTATGGTTAAAATACTATTCTGGTCCATATATATACTTTGGGTTCCATTCCATTTAAGCTTCTATATATATTATCAATAAATCTTAAACTTAGTCCATGTACTTTTAAATAAATCCTAAATTTAATCATTCAAAATTAATTCTGATTGAAATTGATTAAATAATAATCGTAATTTTCATGCCAAAGAAGAAAATGTGTGGATATTTATACAGAAACTGCTAATAAAGGGTGAATTGTTTTGAAAAAAACCAACAATAAATATACAACACAAACTAATTTTAAGATTTATTAAAAGTATATGAACTAAATTAAACATTTGAAAGTACATGGACCAAACTAGAATGAAACTCAAATTACAAGAGACTAAAATGATATTTTAACCTATTTTATTAAAAGAAAAGAAAAAAAACCTTCGATATCAAATTATCTATTGATATATTCAAACAATTGAAATTTCAATATCTCGGCATCTATAGTTTAAGCCTTGAATATATTTAAGCAGACTCAATAGTTGTAGAATTAAGTGTAGAGTCTTAAAACTCATACAAACAAAATTCGAGATTTTGTTTTTGTAACTTTATTTTAACCATTGTTGGGGTTGTTTAGTGAATATATATATATATATATTCACTTATAAAAACTTAAAAAGTCAATCCAAACGCACCCAAAATCAAGAATTTATAAAACAACTTAAAAAGTCAATTCAAACGCACCCAAAATCAAGAATTTATAAAACATTTTGTGGCACCCAAAACTTACTAGTTCATGCCGTGGAGTATCGATATCATGTAAATTAATAAGAAAATTATGGTCATGTGGCTCGAATCAAGGGTGATATAATTGTTGCAAGGGATTGCAAAGACAAGTTAGAAGCCATGGAATTAAGCAAAAGTCATTGATCATATACATTCAAAGTAGTATATATCAATGTCTCTCGATAGAAGGCTTGTCGAAACATAACATTTTCATAAGATAATTACAATGGACAACACTTTTATAGGATTAGTAATTAAGTATATAGCATTAGAAAAATCTATCAGTATTAAGCTCTATCGCTAATAGACTTCTGTTAGCGACATAGTCTATTACTAATAAACTTTGAAAAATTGAATCTCCATCCCTACATGTTATTGAACTACAAATTAAAAAAAAAAAAAAAAAGTTACCATATAGAAACAATCGTATCCTAAAAAAAGTAATATAATACATATTACTCATCTTTCCTATCTAATCTAAAGATTAGTAAACTAAATTTTAGGTGCATAGACAAATTCTAATAACCAAGATTAAAATTACAGAAGTAAAATATCGATTTTCAATTCTATTCTAGAAGTATAATATCGACATTATTATCATTATTCTTCTTAACATAGGTTTCACATAATAGTTAGAGTAGAGTACTCATATTTCTATCTCTACGATAAAATACTTACTATAAAATTACGTACAACTCTTTTAAATGACTCAAAACTTCGATACAAACTTAAGCATCGGAAAGTGTTCGGTTTACAAAGTAAAAACACACCGACAAAGTTCTTAATTATCAAAAGAAATCATGCATACTCACCTTGGCTCTCCATTTCGAATGGAAAGCACTCTCTTAGACCAATGTCATTGCACCTATGGCTCTATCAAACACATGGATTCAGTAAGATTAGAGTATAGAAATATAGTTAAAATATAATGATGGCTCGTACAACATATAATTAAATTAATAATTTAGCATTCAGAAATGGTATAGAAATGAATTAAAGGTGTAGTATTTAAATTGTAATGTATATTTGACCAAATAATTGAAGATCATACCGTGTCAGAAAAGGCAACAACATCAGAATATATATTACTCACAAACCAATGCCCTCATCTCCAGTCTCCTCGCTCTCATTGTATAATTAAATCAGTACAATAATATAGTCCTTTATTTATATGTTCTGCAGATGATTATATGTGAGTTCTCCAATGAAACCCTTCAGAACAATTAATGGTTGATGTATATGCATATAATTTGAAATTATAATGGAGCTGTTCGATAATCATTTCGATTTTTTTTTTTTTTTTTTAATTGTAATGAAACGGTTGATAATCACTCGTCTGGAATTTTTAGTTAAATTCTAAAGTAAAAATATAATTTTTAAAATTACTCAACCTAGTTCTAAAAATTATGAGTAAAAAGGTGAAGAATAAAGCATATAAATTTATGAGAGGTTAATGATTATATATCAAATAAGATTTTAATTTTTGAAAATTAAATATGTAAACATTACTTGCATTTGTTAATTTTTTGTTTTATTGTCTATACTTTAGAGTGTGTTTTCAAATTTCAAGCCAAATTTTAACAACTTGTTTTTTATTTTTTTGAAATTTGGTTAAGAATTTAAATGTTTACGTTAAATAAATTGAAACCATGACTAAGAAATTGTGTTAGAGAAGAATAATTTTCAAAACCAATGTAGTCTTAATTTTTTTTTTTTTTTTTGAACATTAAGCCTATAAACACTAATGACATCTTATTGACTTCTTTTGTTTTTCTATCTATATTTTAGGAGTGTTTACAAAATTCAAACTAAAATTTAGGCTCTGTTTGCTAACTATTTCATTTTGGTTTTTGGTTTTTGAAAATTAAACCTATTTCCTCCTCATTTCTTATAATGATTTCCATTTTTTTTTAGTGCAATAATTGAATTCTTAGCCAAATTTCAAAAATAAAAAAGTTTAGAAGCTATTTTTTTTTTAGTTTTCAAATTTTCGCATTGTTTTTTAAACCATTGGTAAAAATTAGATATCAAAGGAAGAAATTTGGAGGTAGGAGTAGTTTTTACGAGTTTAATTTTCAAAAACAAAAAACAAAAAATAAATGATTACCAAATTGGGCTTTAAACTTTCTTTTTTTTTAATATTTAGCTCAGAAATCAAAATACTTGCACAAAAGAATCGAATACCACGATTAAGAAATTGTGTGAAATAAAAACAATTTTCAAAAAAAAAAAACCAAATAATTATCCAATTGCAGGTTTTATTTTATTTTATTTTATTTCATTTTTTAACCAAAGGTCAGTACCTTGATCATAAAAGGAAAATAAGTCTTTCAAGCCTCCATGTCTCAATATTTAAGGTTTTGATTATTGTATAATCACACGCTAATATGTCTTATTCTAAGCTTGGTATACTTTTTAGATACATTATTTTATGGTTCCTTACCTTAGTTATTTAGTAGAGTTATAGTTATATAGGTTAATATGATATCATGTTCATTTTTATGTAACATTATTTAAAAATAATGTAATTAAAATGATATTTTTATTATATTGTTTAAAATAATATTACCTAAATATTTACACGACAAAATAATGTTGTATCAATAAACTTTTAACCACACAAATAAATAGTATGATTATAGCATATTATACATTATATATACGCCCATATATATATATATATATGTTGAAAAGTGTCTAATCTAAAATCAAACAAATATGAGCTTTAACGTAGAGTAGTTTTGAAATTTTTGAGGATTCGAGAACTTTGATTTTATTTTTTGAATCACCTGACCAAGATCTAACTCTTGATTTTATATTTTTGGTATGATCATGATTTTGTACTTCTCCACATTGAAAAATAATTATTTGAAATATAAAAATTTTTTTGCTTTATAATATTGCCTCAATATTCATTTTTGCCTTCCAAAGAAAACTTCATTTGAAAAACAGAAAAAGAGAAAGAGAACCTTAAGGGAAATTTAAAAAATAAAATAAAATAAAATAAAATAAAAGGTTCACATGTCAATATTGAGATGCTACTAACTACTATTCTAATGCAACATGATTGAAAGTTCCCAAAAGTTATTTTAACACATTACCTAAAGAAATTTTCTTTTCTCTCTTTTTATTTTTGTTTTTTTGTTTTTTTTTGTTTTTAATTGAACCATCACACACATGAGAGTCGGATTGAGCTTCTAACTTAGTTTATTATTTCTTCATTATATAGACGAAATGAAAAAAGAGAAAGAAAAGCTAAAGTAGTGATTTTATGGACTAGACTAGTTGTGAATAATTTCGTGAGTATTAACAAAGGAGATGAGATATATTGATTAAAACCTTGTTGCTGGCCTCGGCTTGTCCATTCCCTTGGGTGTAATATGGAGTCATGTTTTGGATGGTTATGTCATATTCCTCTGCGAGCATCCTTACCTACCATCAGTGAAAACTCTGTCCCCTAGTCAGCTACAATGGTTTCTGGTATCTCGAACCGATGGACAATATATGTTTTGATCATTTCCACAATCTCCTTCTGATCCACTTACTTCATAGGAATAGTCTAGACCCAATTAGTAAAGTAATCCGACAACAATATAATATAAGCCTCTCTTTGAGCCTCTACAGAGTTCTGCTCACTCTAGTCCTTAGTAGCATTGACAAAGGAGAACAACCCCTCCTATTGTTGATAGATAGAGAGTTTATTGCCCTTGCCTAGTTTTTTATAGTTGCGATTATTGTCATGGAAAAAGAATTTGTTTTCGGTCAAAGAAGCATATTTTTTATCAAAAATATATATCTTAATCCATTGAACTATATTTAAATTGGATAGAATTTTCTTTATTCGATTAGGAAGAAGTTTGTTTTTCAAGATTAATAGAAGGAAATAATATATGATATTATTTTTGGCAACATAATTATTGTACTGATAATTTAGATTTAATTATTGCAGTTTAATTAGATAAAGCAAATGGGGTTTGAAAAATATTAATCCCATTGAGAATAGAACAATTTGGGAGATTTATTGGTGTGTTTCCTAGTAGGAAGCACATCCAAAATTGCAAAATAAAATTGAAAAATAAAAATAAAATAAAATAATGAAGTTGATTTTTCTGAGCCAAAGGAATCCAAGCCACACTCATGACAGTGAATAAACTGATGCTTATCCAATCCCTCCAAACTTCAAAGCTTATCATACCCCTTTCTGACAGAATTTTGTTTATCATTTCTTTGCCTTTTGCATTCTTTCTTCCCTTTTTCTTTTTTTTCTTTTTAATTTTTTTTTTTATTGAAGAAATTATTTTGAATTCAAATATAAGCACAAGGGTGGTGTTAGAGATACACATTCAATTCAAACTAAATCAATTAACTTGGCAAAAATATATATATATATATATATATATATCTACCTCTTCTACTAAATCCTTTCCAACAAAATTTTTCCTCTAAATTTAACTAAGATGTAGCTCGCTTCTTTTTGGGTGTGAAGTAGCGTCAAACCAAAATACAAGCATTAGCTCTCCTTGAAAAGGAGGTGATCCAGCCGCACCTTCCAGTACGGCTACCTTGTTACGACTTCACTCCAGTCACTAGCCCTGCCTTCAACATCCATCTTAATACTTTAAATAAACTTATCAAAAAAACAAAAATTAAGTCTCATTTAGTAGCGATTTAGGTCCTGTTTAACAATTCTTATGGCTCTATTTAGCAATTATCTTTTATTTTTAATTTTTCAAAATGTCTATAAACACCTCTTCCACCTTTAAATTTCTTATTGATGTTTTAAAAAGTAAGTTTTGAAAACTAAAGAAAAATACTTTTTCAAAACTTGTATTTGTTTTTAGAATTTGGCTAAAAATTTAACTCTTTTATTTAATAAACATGCAAACCATTTATAAAAAATGAAAAGAAATATATTTAATTTTAAAAAACCTAAAGATTACCAAATCATGGGTTTTCTTTTTTTTTTCTTTTGGAGATTTAAGTCTATATTCTATATTCTTTCTACTAGTGTGTTTTTTTACTTTGTTATCTATTTTTTATTAATATTTTTAAAAATCAAAATAGAATTTTGAGCTAAGAAATCTAATTATTTTATTTAGAAAAGATGAAAAATGATTATGAAACGAGACTTTAATTTTTAGTTTTCTATTTTCGAAATATATACTTATTTTTATTTCAAATTTTCAAATTTTTTAAAATGAAAAACTTGAACACCCAGCTAAATACTAAAAACAAAAACAAAAGTTTTGATTTTTTTTTTTAGTTTTCAAAATTTAATTAGGTTCCTAAAATCATTTTTAGAAAATAAATTACAACTCGTGAAATTCATTCACCATTGACTAGATAAAGCACAAACCTTTAATTTAACCCTTCTCAAATCATCAACTATTATGAAACAAAATTCCAAGATAAGGATTTGGAGAGATGATGATAAAACATTCCTAGAAATCTTATCCAATTAGACCATGTATGAATTGGGCAAAAGAATTCAAACAAAGTTATCTCAATTGTTTTTCAAATTCCACACAGGCTTGGTCTATGGTCAAGTAATTTGAACAAAATCCAAAACTTTTTTTTTTTAATAATTTTTATTATTATTTTACTAAATAAATTTGAAGCCCACAAAACAACCCCTCCAACCCCACATTGGATTCCAATCTATTTCACCCAATATGCGTCTGTCTTTTTATTTTAATCAAAAAGCTACGAACCATAGACCTCCAAATGAAGTGGGTCAGATCAAACCCCTTAAGAAGAAAAAATACAATTTTTTTCCTTTTTTCTTTTTTTTTTTTTTTTTTTTTTTTTTNAATAAGAATAGTAAAAAGAAAACCCCCCAAAAAGAAGAGAAAAATTAAACACACCCAAAAAAAAAAAAAAAAAAAGGGTGAAACCCCTAAATTCTCGACTATTACAAACCCAATTGGCTCTTTTAAACTCGAAGCTTGAACACAGATTCTAAATCAGGAGGATTAAAGAACTCCCTCATATGATTTTGATTAGAGCTTGATTTTAGAGATCTACGTTTTCTCGGGGCCGGCGGGCAACCCAGTTTCTCCGGTATTCTAGCTTCTTTCGCCGTCGGAGTCTTCTCGCCGTCGTCATCGCCGTCTTTCGCCTTCGATTTTGTGTTAATCGGCTTCAACGATGACCTCGGCGGCAACCCGGCGATTACCCATTTTTTTCCCTCTGCTTCAAATCCGCCATCGATTTGAGACTTTTTGGAGAATCCCATCTGAAATCCAATAAAATGGAAGAAAAAAAACACCCAGAAAAGTTGGGAAAAGGGAGAAGAGAATGAAAAAAAAAAAAAAAAAAAAAAAAAAACAGAGGAATCGTTTGAGGGTTTATTCTGAGAAAGGAACAGAGGAGGAAGGGAAATTAGGAGGGAAATGAGAAAAAAGAAAAGGAGTGAAAGGAAACTTTGAAATAAAAAAAATGGGGGAGAAAAGAGGATTTTGTGGAAAAATAAATAAGAAAGGGAAGGACAAAGAGGGGATTTTTATAATTTGTTTTTATGAATTTTAATTATTTTATTTTCGGGGTAGCGTAAGATTAACCCAAAAGGCGGTGTAAGAACAGAGATTTTCTTGAAAGTAGGCTGCCCGTTCTTTTACGGGCAGGGTTTTGGCGCCAAAAATTGGGAGTTTTGGTGAGCAACGGCTCTTTTTCCCGCCTAAGTTTTTCTCTTGTTGATTTTCCGGTTTTGCCCCTTATCATTTCACTGGTCTAGGGGAGTGGGAGTTCTCTGCCTGTCAGGGCTTTTACCAGTGGATAGAAAACCGGTTTACAGCCCGACGTAAGAATGGGCCTGGGCCCACTTTGTTTTTTATGGGCTTGCATTTTGTCAGGCCCATCATTCTCATTCCTTCGACAAAAATGGAAAATTCTTATTTTGTTTTTCTTCTTTTATTTTATATGTTTTCTTTTTTTTTCCTTTTTTTTTTTTTTAATTGTATGTGATGTGGAAAAACCCAACCTTTTAACTTTAAAGTTAAAAAAAATAATCATAATGACGGTTCATTTTGACATATTTTTCCTTCTTTCTCTTTCCTTGTTGTTTCCTTAAATGATTACATTAATAAACATTGTTTTCTAAAATTATACAAATATCATTTTTTGAAGAATTAGTTTGATTAACAAAATCCTTAACCAACTAAAATAGCAATAATTAAAATGTTCAAGAATAATAAAAATAGTTGGACAACTAAAGCACTTAAAAGTGTCTTTTTAAAAAAAAAAAAAAAAAAATCAAACTATCGCTTCAAGTCCTTTCTCAATAAATCTTAAAATTAGTTCTTATCATTTTTTTGTGATAAATCTTATTTTCTTTTCCAATTAAATTATTTTTGACCTTTTCGTGTACTATTTTTCTTGCATGATTTTCTTTTATTGTATAAATAATTTCAATAAAGATTAATTTTGAATATTTGAATTTGATATTAAAATAACATATATTAATTAAAATTGGATGATTGAAATTACAAGAATGAAAATAGAATGAAACTCAAAATACACCAACCAACCAACATGATATTTTAACCAAAACTATCTAAATAATTCACTAAAACTTTTTTTCCTCCTAAGAATGAGTACATGAAAAGTTGAAAGCTTTTTTTCTATTTAGTAACCATTTTTGTTTTTGAAAATTAAGCATATAGACACTTCTATCTCCAAATTTTTGGAAACTAAAAAAAATAACTTTTAAAAATTTAGTTTTGTATTGCATTTAAAAGATACTCAAATTATTGTAAAAATTTGAGAGAAAATAAGTTTAATTTTAAAAAACAAAATAAAAAACTAGTGAAGTTGATATTTTTAGAGGAAATTTTGATTTTAAAAAACTGTGAGGGGTCCACATGGGCGGCTGGGTTGGCTAGGTAGGACTAGGACATAAGAGGACCATGTGAAAGCCGCCCCCCCCCCCCACATATGACGTTATCTGACATCATCACCGACAGCATTCCACGTGGAAATTTCCCATTTTCCACCTCACCCGATCAAAAATTAAATATCTAACACAAAATGGCTTTTATTTCCAGCGGGGCCCAAAGGAACTCAAGCCTACTCTAGGGGCCTACTCTGCAAACTGAAGAATCGAGGAGGACCTCGCTACGAAATTTGGTATTGCAATTCTACTCGTACAGTTGTACCAGTTCCATATTCACGCATATGCCCATATCTCCTTCTCCACATGATTTCTTTTACATCATCAAATTTTTATTTTTATATTAATTTAATGAGCACCAATTTTCACATATTATCAAAACGTATATCGATATATGCTTTGAATATGTTATTCAACTTTGAATCCAAATAATATTCGTATATGTCCTATTTAATTATTTATAGTTATTTATGTTATGATTTAACAATTAAAGAAGTGTACTATATAAATTTTTTAACTCCAAAAACATCACTAATTCTATATTCTGTAACATTTTCTCTTAGAAGGTTGTTCTATCTTTATTCATCCATGAACGTAGCTAACACGATATTAGTAAATCATGTGAAAATGTGTGTCAATTCTACTTTATTTTATATATTTTTTTTTGTATTGTTTATTTATTCACTTTGTAATAGTACATTTAAAAAATAGAAAACTAATATAATTCATTTAGTACCATTGAATAGTAAAAAGCACCAAAATAGTTTCTTTTACGTCACTAAATAAAATATTTGAAAACATGAACAAAATGGGATTAAAATTTTTTTCTTTAGACACTACTTGTTTGGAATAGAAAAAATATCAAACTAATTTACAAATATAGAAAGATTTTACTGTTCATCAGCAATAGACCACAATAGATAGTAAACTTTTTCTATGTCTGTAAATAATTTTGCCCATTTTGCTAATCTACTTTTTTCAAGTTAATTTTGGTTAGAATAAGGTTAACTACGAATTTTATAAATAAAATTTTCGTAATAGATTTTTTTAAACAATTTTGTTATGGATCAAGTAATCTTTTTTTCTTAAAGAAAATTCAATATAGTTTAAGAATCCAAATCACAAATCTCTTAATTGCCAATCCATTTCAATAGAATTATGCTACTTACAGGTAAAGTGTTGCAACAACATATCAAAATAATAATATTAGCAAAATTTTGGGAACTATAACTACTAAAGTTTGAAATATTTTGTGCTACTGTGCATTGATTTTGAGTAAAAAATTAATTGCCATAAATAATGGAAGAGAAAGAATGGGAAGTTTGGCAGAATATTTACTGATAATCTTTGTATGCCGATTCAAAAAGCTTAGCGGCAACAATTATTCCCATTTATAGATAACTTTGGTCGGTAGAGAATGAGAGGGCCCGTCCATAAGATCAGAGCCGTTGAAATACCCATCACCAACTCACGTTCCTGATTTAAAGTTTAAAATATATTATACATTTTTACCATTTTTTATAAAAGTAATAATTTAGTTTTCGTAACTTTATTTCACACGGGGATGGCGAAACTTATTAAGAGTTAAGTTTGAATTTTAAAGACTAAATTGTTACACCGTCAAAAGTTTATTATTGAAAATTTTTACTTAAATTATTACAAATTTAAAAATATATAGATAAAATTATTACAAATCAAAGTTTGGAGTAATTCGTTATTTCTACGAAAATTTTACCTTGATTTCATATGTATGTATTGACATTTGAATTTTAATAAGGTCTAATAATTTGAGTCCAAAGGGATATATTCCTCGAATGTAAGGAATGTGTCGCAAAACGAATTAAAATTAAAACAAACTTGTAAGCCGCGATATCTGAATATAAATATATATTCATAAATTCAAACAAGAAAAAAAAAATGGTTGAATTGGCCGACAAGACATGTTAGGTTCATGTTTGCTATATTCATAAATTTGTAATATCATGTGACTTCTGGAGGGTTTTTTTCTTTTTTTTTTCCTCTTTTTTTTTTCCCCTTCAAATTAATAATAATAACGAAGAAAGAATAAGTTGGTATTTTTCCTTTTTTTTTTTTAAAAAAAAAGAATAAGTTGGTATTTCTTTTTAATTTATTATTATTATTTTAAAAATAATTTTGTTAATTTTCTTCGGATAAACTGTCGCGAGCACGAAACCGAATACGGGCTGTTTACAGAAGGCCCTAATTAAGAAAACTATTGGGCCCAGTCGACTAATATTTGGGCCTTCCTGTGGTTCGAGTTTGGCAAGGCCCGTGGTCAATACATTTGTTCTCAATTCTCATCCTAAAATATTATTTTAGTCTCTATAATTTAAAATATTATTTTAGTCTCTATAATTTAAATTTTTGTTTCACTTTAATTTCTGTAGTTGTAATTGTTCAATTTTAAGTTACCCACTTTCAATAAATAGTCAATGATTTATAACTTATAACGGTTTTTTTTCAAAAAAAAAAAAAAAAAAAAAAAAAAAA
>QLSR01000160.1:433902-477965 GCA_031780015.1 Citrullus colocynthis
AAAAAAAAAAAAAAAAAATAGAAGGAGTGAGATAGCTATAGTTATTACTAATTTAAGCATAGTTAAACTTATTTAGATTTTTATAATTTATTGACTCAAAAGGATCTATCACAAAATCAATTGATCAATTGAGAGGAGTAACTAATGATCCATGTAACTTACAAAAGACTATGAGAGATTTCTTCTTCGTCTTTCTGACGTGGGATCCTTAACATTTTCTCATTCAAAATGGCGCCTCTTTAAGTTCACCTCTTTTTAGATTGAATCCTGTTAAAGAAAATTATAATCTAATTTATAGTATTTTTTCTTTCTAGTGTTTTCCTTATCCATACTTTTTCCTTTTATGCTATTTTCCTTTATTGTATTCTTGAACTAATCTATTTATCATGGAATTCATGGTATTCTCATTATTCTAATAACATATACAAATTTCACAATTTCAATTTTTTTTTATTTGAAATCGAGAGTACTTGTTTGGGATGATTATTCTGTAACCTATGATCTCATATTAAATAAACACGAAGTATATGAGATGTTCCATATATATTATTATTAATATATATTCGGGTTGTGACAATAAATAATAATGTGGAGTTCTTGAAACAGTGGTTTGGACATTATTTCAAACGACAGTGTCATTGTCACCTTTTGGTTGTCTGTTTGTTGTTTGCAATATTTAAAAAGAAATTCTGTTTGCCTCTCTTTTTTCTCTCATCTTCCATACCTTTTGCCTTAGGTTTTTGCAGGCCCCCCCTTCTCTCTTCTCTCTTCTAGGGTTTCTCCATCCTTTTTTTTCCCCACCTTTTTTAATTACCCTAAAATTAATTCTTCCATAATTCCCTATTGGAAATTAATTTATATATGTCTCCTCCTTTTTTCCTTTCCACTCTCTCAACCTAATTAAGAGCTTCAAACCAACTTCTGGAGAAAAGAAGCATCTCAAAATGGTAACCCTAAATTTTAACTTTTTCTTACTTAATTTTATGATATTATTTTATGCTCATCAACAAGAACTTAGTAAGATCTACTTAATTAAATTATAATTGCTTCATGGAATTTTTTTAAAAAAATTTTATTGTCCTCCCTATTTGAGCTTTAGGGTCACGAATGAAATGAGATGGAATTGATATAATTTCAGTTCAACTATTGGACGATCAAATCATGCCTATTGAAATATATATAATTGGATTCGAATTATAGAATTATATATTTAAGCTTTATATGATAACCATTGGACAAAAATTAACTTTCTTTTTTTTTAGAAAAAGCGTAAATTTCCACACAATATAAGAGACTAAAAATGAAATCGTGATCAAACGAATCGTTTACTAAATTATGTTGTAGCATAAAGGAAGGTGGGATTTTTAATGTTTCAGCTGCAGAAACAGTAATGTGTGTGCTTTGTGCAGTGAAGAGAAATGCAATTCATCCAATTTTGAATTCCTCAAAGAAAAAAAAATAAAAAAAGAATAATTACTTTAATAGTTTAAATCTTTTAGGTCGATAGTGGTTTATGAAATTTAAGGAGAGGGAAACTAGTTTTATTTATTTATTTATTTATTATTTTTAATAATGAAATCATTTAATGTTATGTCAATCTTATTTTGGCGAGAAATTAAATAAATATTTTGACCCATGTACTTATTGGTTGCTGTAGCAGTGATCATATTATTATTTCGCTGGCCAAATAATTTTTTTCTTTATGAAGTCAAAATATATCCACACATTTTATATGTACCTGTAAATGCAAATTAATTAATTAATTAGTCTATCAAAGCACAATATGAAACGCACAATTTGTACCTTTTCATAAAAATTTTTATTTGTGATGTAATATTTAAAAAATTATCTACCACTAATGTGGCAGAATTGAAATAGGTCTATCTATTTACTATATATAACCATTTTTAGTATAAGAAAAAAAAAAGAAAAAGAAAAAAAAAAGCAATAAACTTTTTTTTTTTTTTTTTGAAAATATATGTCTGGATTTCTTTTGATTTTTAAGTAAATTAATTAATAATGAGGCGAATAATTCATATATCTTAAATGTAAACTTCTCAATCCGTTTTTTTCTAAATTATATGTAACGTAACGAAAATAAAATAAGGCAAAAGGCAAAACCATCCCTTAAAAGAGAGAAGAAAATCAATAAGGAATCCACATATTATTAATATTATTATTTTAATAGAGTGAGATCTCATTCTTTTTAAGAGTTTTTTTTTTTTTTTTTTATAATTTAATTGCAAATGTTTTGGTTATTGGTATATAACTTATATGATGACGTAAAAGCGAGCATATAGTTCAATTAGCATATGATATATGTTAGAGTATAAGAGATCTACAATCCGTTTTTTTCTAAATTATATGTAACGTAACGAAAATAAAATAAGGCAAAAGGCAAAACCATCCCTTAAAAGAGAGAAGAAAATCAATAAGGAATCCACATATTATTAATATTATTATTTTAATAGAGTGAGATCTCATTCTTTTTAAGAGTTTTTTTTTTTTTTTTTTATAATTTAATTGCAAATGTTTTGGTTATTGGTATATAACTTATATGATGACGTAAAAGCGAGCATATAGTTCAATTAGCATATGATATATGTTAGAGTATAAGAGATCTACAGTTTGAATCAACACACTGTTATTTTACTTAAAAAAAACTTATAGATACCAAATTCGAGTAAAAACCTAATTTTATTTAGTGGAAAGAAAACTATTTAATTTGTATAATTTAGTTCTTTAGAAAAGGATTAATTTAGAGAAAGGGAAGGGATGAATAAAATCCTTCCTTATTTGCATACATTTCTAGCCAAATAATAATATATGCAACAAAAGAACAAGCTTTTTAGATTTATGTTAGCTACTTTAGGTACAAAGTTATTCCATCATTAATAAATTAAATGATATTATAATCCATCATTGAACCCTTTCCCATTTGAAAAATTAATCATAAACTATATATTAATACATCCAAATAATTGAAAATAACAAATCAATATTTCATCGTTATATGCCATTAAGTGATGTATTATTTTATTTCGTGAGCCCTTTATAACTAAAAATTCTCCATATATATTGTTTAGTTTTTGTTGATAGAAAGGAAAAAAAAAAGAATATGGCTTCTTCAAGCTTCTCAAACTCACCATGTGCAGCATGCAAATTCCTAAGAAGAAAATGCTTAGCCGATTGCATATTTGCGCCCTACTTTCCTCCTGAAGAGCCAACCAAATTTGCCAATGTTCACAAGATCTTTGGAGCCAGCAATGTGAGCAAGCTTCTCAACGAGGTCCAGCCCCATCAGCGCGAGGACGCCGTAAATTCTCTAGCCTATGAGGCCGAGGCTCGTATGAAAGACCCTGTCTACGGTTGTGTCGGAGCCATCTCCGTTCTACAAAGACAAGTCATTCGCCTGCAAAAAGAGCTCGATGCTACAAATGCTGATTTAGTACGATATGCAAGCGGGGGCGCTCGCCCGCCCTCGCAATTTGGAAGAAGGGCAGCAACTGCCTCGATGACTCGCCATCATTCTGACCTGTCTTTTCTTTCTCCCTTGAGTAGTAATGATCATGATGATCCTTATTGCCATGATAAAGAGGAAGACAATTGAAATTTTGGTATGCCTTTGTGAGTGAGATTTTCTTTTTCTTTTTCTTTGGGTTTTTCCATCAATTCTGCAAATCCATCCCATTTTGATACTTCCATGTTCTTTAAGCTTTTTACTTTTTGCTGGGTAAAAAAAAAAAAAAAAAAAAACCTTCTTTTGGTATATTTTTCTCTCTTGATCTATCTCATAGAGGTGGTGTTTTTTTTTTGGTGCATTAGTCCTTGTATCTAAAATTAGATTGTTTATTAATTATATCTAAGGGTTTAATTATATACTTTTGTCAATATTTGATTAACTAAATTCAACAAATAAAAACTTACATTTTTAGATCTCATAAGCATTTTAAGTTTACAAATGCTATTTCCATTTAAATTTCTTTGTTTTATTCACTACTTTTTAGGAATGATTTCAAAATTTAAGCTAAGTTTTTAAAATTAAATAATATATATATATATATATTAATCTGGCTAACGTTAATTAATAAAAATGAAAATCTTTACAAAACAAATTGTAAAAAAACAAGCCAAATAGGTGGTTAAAGAGTAGTTCTCAAACACTTCTTGATATGTACACGATTATATCATAAAATGAACAAAAAGACATGGCATGACATCAATTTTAAAATTTTTTTTAATAAATTATGATAATTTAACCATGCTAAAATAAAATATAAAATAGTTAAAATAGAATTTATCAATTATTCTTTTTAATACAATAATTATAGAAATGAAGACAAAACTTTAGAAAATGTATGTCAACAACGATTCTTACCTAATTACCCTGATGCAGCATTTTTTACCACAGTAAATAACTTTAAATATCTGTTTTGTTCAAGTGAATGATGTTAGAAAGTAATTGACCTTTTTTCCCCACTCACTTACAAAATAAATGAAGCACACTCTTTTAATAGATTACCTAATTATATTCATAGGGATTTGAAATATAGGGTTCTTAGTGTGAACACATAACTTTTTTGGTCTCCAAAATTCCACAAGTTTTTTTTTATTATTTTTATTTTTTTATTGTAATGTTGGTAATATAACATATTAATATACCGAAGATGGTAATAATGTTGATTATATAATATGTTTACAACAAATTGTCCTTTTTGACAAGTGCTTTCGGTGTGTCTGCTTCTATGACTTTGTTCATCTGAAAAGGTCTTTTTTTTATTATTATTATTATTATTATTATTATTATTATTATTATTATTTCATGTTAAAGAGGAAAGATTCTATTTTAGTTTTTGAACTTTTATATTTGTGCGTGGTATTATTTGTTTCTAATATAGCTCAATTGATTAATGTGTTTACAATCTATTACAAATTAAATGATCTATTCATTTTTAATTTATATCCTCCCAATGAGAAGTAATTTAACAGTGATTTTAGAATAGCTTTTATATGTGTCAAACATTTTTTTCATGTTCAAATTGAGGAAGGGCATTTAACAAGCAAAGCAAATAGAGAATTTTAAGTATTTTAAAAGTAACGAAGATTACTTTGAAATTTTAAAATATTTTAAAAATCTTGGTGTTGAAAAAAGAAATTTTTTAAATGACAAAACAACTAAACATATTTTCAAAATGAGTTAACTTATTTACAAAACATAACAAAATGTCATTGTTTACTGCAATAAGTTAAGATTGATTATGATAAATATAGTTTGATGTAATCAACAATCTTTTAGCATCTATTACCGGCAGAAACTACTAGAATATCAGTAAGTTAAAATACAATGATAAAAAAAAAAAAATTGTAGCTAATTAATTAAATTTTGATGAGTTTAACAATAAAAAACAATAGATACTTTTAAATCTCATACACAATATATAATTCTGCCCCAACCTAAGTTTGAAAACAAGCTCATGTGTTAATCAATAAACTTGATTCAAAATGTGAAATGGGTCATTCCCCCTTCATGTATTTAACTTAGCTTCATATAGTAAATTGTAAAATTTCTTAAAATTCATAAAAAAATATGAAATACGTTAGTATCAATATTCTTAAATCATCTATTGACAAAGAAAAAAAAAAAGAAAAAGAAAAACCATGTTAAATTATGGAGATGATGTGTAAGTGGTTGTGTTTGATGGAAATATATGGAAAAGAAAGAGCACGCGGAAGGGTGTGGTGAGGGCCTAATCTAAACCCTAAATTGTGTGTAAAGGGAATTTTTAGGCATTATTGTACATAAAGTGGATGTGTAGGTCCTCCCTCCCACCACCGTCCAAAAAGTCCTCTCTGCCCACCCACGCCGTTGCACGAGAGCCTTCTTCCTCTTCTAACACATACCCACCTGTTTTACAACTTAATACTTAACATAACTCACTTTTCATTCCCTAATGTTTTTATAATCACTAGAAAAAAAAAAAATATGCCTATTGGATACCGACTCTGACGATCATTTCGATAGTCAATTCTAACGAAAACTACCTCTGACAATTATCTATGGCGACCACCTATGCTACAATCGTCAACTCTAGTTATCACTCTAATGGCTAACTTTTAGAAAGACCACCTTTGACTCCTAATTTCGACAATAATCACTTCCCGTGACTAGCTCCGATGACTTCCTTCGACAATAAATTTCGATGCTCACCCCCAATAACCACTTTTGTGACCAACTCCGGCAATTAATTGCTTCGGTGACCAGTTCGTAGTGTTTAATACTAATTTGACATTAATAGAAATACTATGAGTATAGTAAATCAGACAAATTTGCGTATAAAAACACTTTTTTGAGACTAATTTGTATAACATTTTGAAACATAAAGACTACATGTAAACTAAAGCCAAAATCTATAGACCAAAAAGATTTTTTTTAATACTATTTTTCCCTTTTTTCAGTTTAGGTCTTAAAAAAAGAACAAAATCGATGGAAATTAAATAAATTTTAGGGCAAGTTGCAAAAGTCACCTCCAAGTATGGTGGTGGTTACAATTACACTCTCAAACTTTTAATTATAAAATTGACCCATCAAACTCATACAAGATTGTGTTAAAATTTGACCTTTAAATTTACATATTGGTAGAAATTTTGACCCCCAAACATTTGATGGTGAAAATTATATCGTCAAACTTATATACTATAATTAGAGATGTTCACGTATAGGGAGGGAATGGAATGGGGAAACGACCTTCCCTATCTCCCTCCCTACCCTGCCCCCTATTTCAATCCCCGCATCCGCAAAAATTATCATGGGAAAATTTCTTTTTTCTTTTTAATTTATTCATTTTTTAGACAATTTCTAAATTTGTTCCCAACCAAATAAAATTTTATATATTAAATGGGTCCTTTCCAATACACTTTTTATTCAAACACTATAAAATTTTCCTAATAGAAGCAACAATATTTTATATGCAAAGATATAGTTAAAATATTTAATCTCATATGGGACATTTTGGGACGCTGGGTTGGTTATTATAGTTTATGAGTTATAATAGTCTATATGTTATAATACTCTATGCTTGGGGTGTAGACTATTTTAGTCTAGGTAAGAAATAGTAAATACCGTAACAAATTAGAGGAAGAGAGATGATGAATAGTTGTAAACACAGTAACTAAGAGGAATAAATTAATAATATTGTAATTAATAATTGGTTATCATAATTGGAAACACTAACTATTATAATTGAGGTCCCAAACATGGAGTGAGCTATAATAGTCAACTCCACTAACTTGACCAAACACCTCCATAGTTTCTAAAAGTTAAAATTTAAATATTCCAACATCATGAGTTAGCCTTCAACTTAAATATTACAGTATTTATAATTTTAAAAGTAAGAAAGTCTTAAATATTAAAACATCTCCCTTTTAAAAGTGTATTAAAGTATAAAAAAGTTGAGATGAAAACTAGAAAGGACCTCCAACTATGGTTTTTATAAAGTGTATAGGTAGGTGAGTGTGTGTTATATTAATTTAATGATAACGTCACTAGTATATCACTAGTATATCAGTTTTAAACATCTAGATCTCTTTAACCACGTTGTTGTAATTAATAATGTTTTTTTACCATTGTGCTATCAAGATAAATCTAACCATGATTAATCTCTTACATTTTTCGTGATCGTCAATATAAATATACTTTAAAAGTAATTGTCATTCAACTTGTTTTTACTTGTATTTTTTTTTTCTTTTATATATATATATATGTAGAACCAACCTTGGAAACTTATAGAATTTAGATTAATTTTATAATGACTATTTTAACGGTTTAATTTTTTTTTTTTTAAAAAAATATGTATATATTGGGATAACTAGAAGAATAACCATATTTAGAACAATTTTTCCCTTTAAAAAATGTTAATTAGTTAAAAAGTTACTAAGATCTAAATATTAACATTGTTTGGCCCGTTACAATCTCTCTTTGGGCTCACATCCAATGGCCCAGCTTGAAAGTTGGCGATCATGGCCCACAAGGACTTTTTTTTTCTTTTTTTTTTTTTCGTTTAAAATGATTCTTTAATGAAAATAAAATCAATTAAAAAAAATGTCTTTTTCATTCAAGACAAAGTAACCTTAATATATCGATTTCAATTGGGGCTAACAACATAACTCGCCATTTATAAAGTTTTATTTTTATATATGACAAACCGATTTCAGATTTTGAAAAATAGAACGTTGATTAAATAAACATCTAATTAATATTTTGCGAATGTCTTGAGTACCCTCAACTCCGACTATTTACAATCTTTTATCAAAAAATCCGCAAATTTTTAGTGCTAACAAACGCAGATTCTATCATATTCTTAAATTAATAAAGCTTAACTAACCAAATCTTTAATGTTGAAAATATTGATAAAGAACTAGAAATAAGAAAAAGTGAGAGATTTGTGAGGGATATGTGTTTAGAAATAAGAAAAAAGAAAAAAGAAAAGAAGAAAATAAAAGACAACGATAATTTGAGATAAAGTGAGATCTAAAAAAAATGATTTGACTCTGGGAGATTCAAACAAATGGAGATTTTTTAGGCTATAATATAGGTACGCAAAATTTAATTACAGTGTAATATAAGTACAAGATATTATTGAGGGCATTTTAGGATTAACAAAAAAAATGACTCAGGTGCAAGGGAGGCATTTTGCTATAATTCAAAATAATTTCATGTTTTGCTATTTTTTCAAATGAAAGTGTAATTATTGCTATATACCTGAATATCCCTTTCAATAATTTCATGCAACCATTCTTTCATTTCTTCAATGAGTTTTCACAAAAGACTTAATATTTGAATTCTTTTTGTTTTAAGTAATTAGGTATCCAAATTCTTATAACATTGCATATAAAAATATGAAAACATTTAGGTGCATCCTGAGGATTAAATTGAAGACTTCATAGATGCGTCAAAAGTGTTAGTTTGGCAGGGTAGTTGTGAGTTAGTATAGAGATAGAGAGTGGGTTGAAGTTGGACTCTTTAGTACTCAAGAGTGTTGTCTTTGGGCATGTTGTTGGGGGAGTCTTACCTGTCAATAGGCAAGAACCAAACTTATTTACCAAGAGTTTGTGTGTTTTGTTGGTAAGAGATGAACGGAAGGTGTGTTGGATAAGGTGTGTTCAAAAGAGTCACTACCACCAAAGGGACAGTACTAATGGTTACAAGCAGAAGAATCGGGGGTGAAGGAGAAATGCGCCAGTCAAGTGAAAAGTCGTGCATCTAGAGAGTTGGCATGTGTAAACATTACAGTTGACAAAGCCAAGTAAGTTGATTGGGAAGTAACTAGCAAGAATGAGTTGTTGTTCTGTGGGAGTGCTCCCATAGTTTGAAGCTAGCATGTCCCTTAAGTCATTCCACACGCCTAAATGGGTTGCTTCATAGTGAGTTGTTGGGGCAAACAATCTGATACTTCACAGAAAGAGAAAAGAATCTGCATCAAGTGCAAAATAAGCATCTTAGCAGCGTCACCACATGAGGTGGCTAGAGTTAGCTGAAGTGTAGTGCCAACAGAAGTGGGTTGTGTTTTAATCTTTCTAACTTCGCACAGTATTTAGGATGTGCCACGATGAGTTCATTTAGTGGTGGGCCTACCCTGAGGGAGTGCACCAGTTTTGCGGCTCAGAGAATGTTTGTTGTGGCTGTTGAGTAGGCTAAAGTCCTAGTGGGGGTGGGACAAAACCTCACTGCAGAGGTGAGAGTATGTCGAAGCATTTCTATGGTTTGTTTGGAGAATCCCAGGCCAATTTTGGACCTTAAGGGGCAAACCCACAACTATTGGCCTCTTTGTCGTGCCTATGTTGAGAGTCTCGGGACCAAGTTCCAAAATTGGGGGCAGAAGGTTTGTTAGTGGGTAAGCTCATAAGTAGTATGCAAAGTTCCATATTCGATCTAACGCACGTTATTTCAGCAAGTCCATTAGTAGCCAACCCAAGTTTGAATCGTCATTGAGACGATGTTGAGTTTAGGTGGAGGAGAGTGTTGCAATCTCATGCACATCAAAGTGGATTGCATTCTCAAGTGTGTCATCGAGGATGATGACAATTTAAGTGGGGATAGTGTCACAATCAAACTTGAAGGAAGTAGAGTGTGACCAAGTATGATTGTGACCCCACTAGTGCAGACAGTGTAGTGGTGGCACACAAGTTTCGACATATTAGGCAAAGACAGAGGGCCGAGAGAAGCGTCATGATGCGGCTGAAGAGGACGGTGCATCATTCAACATAATAAAATAAGTGAGGCAAGTGTGAAAGGGATGAGCAACCAACATCAGTGCCATCAATATTATCAATGGCAAGCTCAGTGGAGGCCAGATGGGGCCTTGGGCCATCATTTCGAAAGTAGGGATTTTGTTGTGAGTTTGGATGAGCGACTCTAGAGTTAGATGTATATTGGTGAAATATGGAAACAATCAAATTTCATGTCAATTAGAGTTCAGACGGGTACTCTATGTTGGTATATGACTTTTCGCCAATTTCATGGTGCATCGATCCTCCCACCAAATTGTCTACGTGACAAATTCACTTTGCATTTGTTTAAAATATTTTAACTTTTTTTTGGTTGTGTGAGGAGGGTGGGATGTATAGAGAAATTGCACCCAAATATTGGTCTAAAAATAAGAAGTTTTAGTATATGTATTTGTAACCTCTCTCCAGTGTGAGTTACCTTTTTTCTATTCGAAATTTTGTTTTTTCCCCTTGCTCTTGCTGACATGTCTTTCTTCCGTATAACTTACATTTCAACTCTCACTTCTTCATGTTCTCTTTGATGTCGCTTACTTTCTGATTTCTCCTGCTATTGGTTGTCGTGTGTCATTGATTAGTGCCTCCAAAGGTTAAAGACGTGAGAGGTGGGAGAAGGAAGTGAGATACTGTGTACAATGAAAGAGAAATGAGAAGAGGAGATGAGTAAACCAGAGGATCAAGAAAGAAAAATATTTTTAAAAAAGCATGAAAATTGTTACAAAATTTTACTTTGAAGAATAAGGTCAAATCTCAAATTTGTTACTTCAATCTATAAAAATATTTATAAAATATGATGTTGAGGTAAGATATATTGACATTTTTACCACTTTCTGAGTTAAAATGATAAAGTTATATTGGTATGAAATATGAAGATTAAAAAATAATAATATCTTGGTCAGAAAGATACATACCTAAATTAATAAATTGGAAATATGTTTAAAATCTTCACCTTCTACGATGTTTGAAGTAGAAAATAAAAGATTTTATGGGAGCCATAAAACAAAAGAATCTCTTTAACCCATCTTATTTGTTCTTTATTTTTTCAGGATTCAAACACATAGCTGGAAGTGAAACTTGTAATTCATGCAAACCCTCAACCCTCCAAATCACACATCTACGTGTCACTCTCTTTTCCCATCTCCACTTCTCTTTATAACCTTCCCCTTTCCCCTTCTCTTTTCTCTCACTTTCTCCCAACTCTGACCACCACTCGCCGCCGTACTATTCCAATCATGGGTGACCGATCGCCGCCTCGTCAGGTCCAAGTCCACCCCCAACAACGCTCCTACCTCCAAGAACCCACTTGGAAACTAACCGGTGGCCGCCACGTCGACCACCAACATCAAGGCGGCCCCTCCGCCTCCAAAATCATTGCCGTCGTCACCCTCGTCCCCATCGGCGGCACCCTTCTCGGCCTCTCCGGCCTCACACTAGCCGCCACGCTCTTCGGCCTCGCTGTGTCGACCCCCGTGTTCCTGCTCTTCAGCCCAGTGATCGTGCCGGCTGCTGTGGCGATATTCCTGGCGATCACGGCATTCTTTACGTCAGGAGTGTTCGGGCTTACAGCGTTGTCGTCGCTGTCGTGGGTGTACAGGTACATTAGGCGGGCGACGGGGACGGTGCCGGAGCAGATGGATATGGCGAAGCGAAGGATGCAGGATATGGCGGGGTATGTGGGACAGAAGACTAAGGAAGTTGGACAAGAAATTCAGAGTAGAGCACAAGAAGGAAGGAGATCAACCACAACAGAACAAAGAACTTAATTAAATTACACCATGTGTGAATGTGTTTATTTCTTTCCTCTCTGTTCTGTCTCTTCTCTCTGTTTTCTGTTAAATAAAAATGGTTTAATGTTGGATGTTTTTTCTTTTTTTTTTTTTTTTGGTGTTGTGTATTTGATGTAATGAATGTGCGTTTCTTTTAATTAATTGTTGTATTCGTGTATAATTCTTGTTGCCTTTATGTGTTGGGTAGTTTTTAAACAAGAAATTCAATCAATTGGAGGAGGAGTCAAAATCTTTTGTCCCACATCGACAAATTCAGTATTTCGTGTTTTCTTTATAAACGCCATGTGTTTCCTATGCCCTCGCGGAGCTCAGTAGTGTGAGCTTGTGACTCGAACGAGGGCAGTGAATTGGTTTTGGTGGAGAGTCGATTTCAAGACGTTCTCCCGGGCGCCCATTCCGGGTAGAGGGTTGGGATTGTTTGAGCAATAGGCGTAAAGCTTAATGTCCCCTGAACCGCGTTAGGCTGGCTTCACAGAGTAAGCGTTGCCTCCCGATCTCTTCGGACGCCGGGTCTTGGACATCTGATTTTTATTTATTTTTTATTTTTTGAAAAAATATGACATGTTAATATCTAAACTGCAATTTTAGTCAGTGTTGATGAATATTTCTTTTTCCGATTATTGTGATTTATGAACTTTCTTTCACCTGATTTAGAAATTTGTGGAGAAAAAAAGAAAAAGGGATGAGGTTTATATAGCTTATGATCTCTTAAAAAAAAAAAAACAAAATTTTGCCTAATTATTATCGAACTTAAGTAAAATGATAGAATGCTTAACGAACCTAGGTAATTGAATTTGTATTAATAGATTAAATATCTTTTATTTTTTCTTAGGAGGAAAAAGAGAGAGAGAGAGAGAGAGATGGAGGTCAATGTGTACATGTAGTTTAAATAACGATGCGAGAGAAATCATAGTTTAGATTAGTGTTGAGTTTTGCTTAACCTTCAGTTTTAAACTTGGGTCGCACAATTAGAATATGCACATAATAATGCTCTTTCTTCCCGATTGCTTTGCAAAAAAGTTGTTTCTTGTTAATTTGGAAATTTCTTTGGCGATTTGATTTTTTCTTTAATTTCTGATTTTCTTCAAAATAAAATATTCGAAATTGTTTTTATAATGCCAAAAAAAAAAAAAAAAAAAAAAATTACCTAGGGATCGAAAGAAACCAGATTTAAATAAATTTTGGATATGAACATTTTGGTGAACCAATTCCAACAGTCGCTTAAATTTATGGAAAAATAGAATTTTGCTTGCTCAAAATTTGTTGAAGATCTTTCCACTTTCTCTTGTTAAAAAGAGCAAAATTAAAGAAAAAAAAGGACAACCCAATGCTGGGTATCGTATCATAACTAATACCCGAATGTGGATAAATTATATAACTAAATAAATATACAAAACTGTTCTTAACACAGAAAATGTCGATCCTGTATGCTTAAGATTTCGAATTTCTCCTGCTCTGGCCTCGTGGTTTCTTGGTAATTTTGTGGGAGAAACGCTTCAATAGCTCTTATGTAGCTTCTTGGCTTCTTCCATTTGGAACAAAATGGATGACTTTGAGGACAAATAATGTCCAATCAAAATAATCAGAGAAGTAAAAGCAAAAAAAGTTAAAGGAGGGAAAGAGAGAGAGAAGGGTTTTTTATTTGACTCATATTTTCTCGTTTACGATAATCTGCAAGTGAAGCTACAATCAAAAGGACGGGTGGTCTAGGCTACAAATCGTTTGTCCCACATCGCCTAGACCTGTCTTTAGTGTTTTCTTTATATTAGGCATATGATACCTTGTTCATCGCCGAGCTTGGTAGTGTGAGCTTGTAACTCGAATGAGGGCACTAATGTGGTTGGAGGCTGGTTCGATCCATTGGTTGGGGTCCTCTTGGGATACTCTCTGGCCTGCCCGTTCCAAGTAAGGAGTTGAGCTTTGGGCTTCGGGCGAAGGCTCAGAGTTCATTGCTTCTAGAGGTTGGTGGGCACCGCGTGAGGCTGGTTTCACAGAGCAGCGTTACCACCCTCTCCCTTCGGTGGAAGGATAGCAGGCCGTTTCCTGGTGGCCCAAAAATGCCCGTGGATAGAGCTCTCGCCCGACTACCACATTTTTTTTCTTTGCAATATTATGTAAATTATAATTTCAAAATTTTATTGTGAATGTTTTAAAAGAAAACGATATTGGATTATTCCTTAGGTAATTTGTATCGTAGAGTTCTGTATTAGGTGTAGTTTTTGAACTCTAAGATTCTGTATGATATCTATTATCTACATTATAATTCAAAATTTTGCATTCCGTTTAAGTGAATATTTAAAAGAAAAGAGAAAAAAAAACGATATTGGATTATTCCTTACCTTATCGAAAATAAATAAATAATAATAAATAATTAATAAGATGTATGGAGTTCAACTGCTGCTCGTGGATTTCTGTATTTGAGATATAGAGTTATTCTGCTTGTTAAGTTGAGTTTGATGTAGTTTTTTGAACTCTAAGGTCTGGGATGATAGTTATTTGGTTTTTCAATTTTATTTTATTTTATTTTTTTAAAATTAAGCCTATACAAACTATTTCTACCTTCAAAATTTTTTTTTATTATCTACTTTTTACCAATGATTTAAGAAATAAAACCAAAATTTGAAAAATTTAAAAAAAAAACTTTTACGAACTAATTTCTTTTAGGAATTTGGTTAAAATTCAACCATTGTACTCGATAAAAATGAAAATTATTATATAAAAAAAAGAAGAGAAAATAGGCTTAACTTCAAAAAAAGAAAAAAAAGAAAAAAAACCAAATATAAACAAATTTTGCAAATAAACATTGGTAAAATATTTTCAAGCTAGATTCCCTAAGTAATATTTAAAACATAAAAAATGAATTTAATTGTGAATTAAATTCATTTGTTTAGAAACTTTCAAATTGGATTGAAACTTCAAATTAAAATGATGCTTCATGTACAAATTTAACAAATTTAACATGTATGAAAGTTAAATTTGTAGTTTCTTCAATTTGAATGAGTTATGTTTGATTTGTCAAGTAATAACTAAATTGAGTTCAATTTAACAAATGTTTCCATCTTTATATTTATTTGATTTATTTTGTATTTAAAAGAGTTATTAAGTTGCTAGCCTATAAATAGTAACTTGTTTTTTCATTTGTATCATCCCATCTCAAATTAAAGAATTCTCTCATTTGTTAAGTTGAGAGCGAGTATTCAAGAGTTCTGTCATATTCGAGTAGTTTGAGGTTGCAATTTTACTAGAGTCAATCGTTGTATCTTGCTGAGACAATCGATGTAGTCTGCTTGAATCTGTGCAAAGCGAATAATTGTCTTAATGACAACGTTTATCAGAAGCGTGCCTCAACTATATCTCCATAATTTTAAATTGTTTCAATTCATAAGCCTTGTTACACCATCTTGCTAGTTGAATATTATACATTCAAAATATTATTTTAAAAATTGAAGTATAATTAATTTGCTAGTGTATTCAGTTCATATATATTGTTTTTCTTCACCAAACAATCACGTGGGAGAATGCTTCGATAGCTCTTCTGTGGCTTTCATCCATTTGGAACAAAATGGAAGGCTCTGAAGACAAACCAGAGCTGTCTGCAATCAAAATAATCAGAAAAGCAAAAGCGAAAAAAGTTAAAAGAGGGAGAGAGAAGGGAGAAGGGCCCTTTTCATATTTCTCATTTATGATATCAATAGTGCAATGCTTCTAAGATATTATCACCTTTCTCTCAACTCTCACCTCGCATCTCACTCCATTAAATGATGCCACAATCACCAACTGAGTATGCACTGGATGAATGAGGTTACCTTGTGAGCCATCTTTCTATACGCTAACACTTTGATTATGTTCGGAATGACTTTCTAATATTTAAACAATGCGTTTCTGAGTGAAAAAAGATTCTTATGCCAATCTTTAATTCTTTCTTTTGATATATATTCATGTATAGTACGAAAACTATCAAACTTAATGGTGACTAAATTGCTCGTTTGTGTTCCAACAAGTGACTTATCAATCGGAGAACAATTTTCCACAATTTTTCATAAATTGCTCAGTATTTTGATACTTATTAAATCGACTAATTTGGCCACTTTGGTGACTAATAAATTATTTATTATATAGATATTATAATCAAATAATCACAAATAATTTATAATTTGCAAAACATTATCCATAGAATATTTATAATACTTGCTAATTTTGGCCACTTTTGTAACTAACAAATTATTAATAACATAGATATATCGCAATAAAACAATCACAAACAATGAGTCATTGAATAATAACTTTAATTTGATATCTATAGAACTTAAAACTTACTAATTTGGCTACTTTGACAACTAACAAATTAAATTATATATACTATAAATATCATAATAAAATAATAAAAATAAATACCTACTTTAAATTATTCTCGTGATATATACCTAACGCATAAAAGATAATAAATACATAATTTGTTATATCGAACTTGATGGAATTTAAACATACGTAATTTATTATCTTCTAACTTAATTCATTAATAGATAACATAATTAAATCTTGGGTATTATTAATCTAGAAAATATGAATTGAAAATAAACAATAAGATGAATTTTGAAAACTCTAAATAATTGACAATGTGATTATCTTTTGATTATCATTATCTTCTCTTTTTATTTTATTATTTTTTTTTTCTTAGTAAGAAGATAAATGATTTTCCGTCCATTTATAAAACTTCCCTGTTTCACAAACAAACCTTCATTTGATATCTATATAAATCTTACTAATTTGACCACTTTGGTTACTAACCAATTATTCACAATATAAATATCAAAATAACATAATTCCAAGTAATTTACAGAACACAAATTTGTAAAACATTATTAATATAATGTTTATGAAAGTTAGACTTGGTACTTCTAAATTGTGTAATTGAAATCACAAAAATAAATGAATACTTTAAATTTTCATGATAAACATAATACATAAAATAAAATAGTACTAAAAAAACCCAAGTTTCAAACTTAATCAATGGTAATCTTAAATTGAAATTGAAGTAAAAGCTTTTATCGATTAATATATATATATATATATATATATATATATATATATATATATTTTTTTTTTTTTTTAAAAAAACAAATTCTAGATTACTTGTAACGGCCCGAATTTCAGGTAAATCACTTTTTCTCTCTTTAAGTTGAAAAAAGAAAAAATAATAATATATAATATATAATAATAATAATAATAATAATAATAATAATAAAAGAAATGTAGGGGGAGGGAGCGTTAAACGGGTGATTGGAGCAAGATCTTGGGTTTTTCTTTTTTACTGACCAAGTTGCGTTTTAGGAAAAGAAAAAAAAAAAAAGGGAAGAAGGGAAAGGTCAATTCTCTCTCTCGATCACCTTTTCGTCACTCAGTCGCCATCCCCTTCAGCCCTCATTGCCGCCATCATCTCCAGCCCTCACTGTTGCTGTCATCGCAGTACTCGTCGCCATCGTCATCAGCTTTCAGTGTAGCCGCATCATCAGTCCATCGCCACATCGTCACAGCCCACATTTCGCCGCATCATCAGTCCATCGCTGCATCGTTACAGCCCGCATTTCGCTGCATCATCAGTCCATCGCCGCATCATCACAGCTCTCATTTCGCCGCATCATCCTAGTTTTCATCGCCGCGTCACCTCAAACCTCTCCGCGACGCGCCGACACAGCTTTCATAGCACACTGCCGTAGTGTAAGGAAGTTGCTCAATCTCGCTATCTCGCTCAGTCTCGTTGTCTCGTTGTCCCACAGTCCCGCTCTCGCTGCAGTCTTGCTCTCGCAGGTAAGGGACTTACTACCAGGCTTTAAGTGACGCCTAATGTCTAATTGTGTTATTGACTATTGAATGTCGCTGTGTAACTCTTTACCTTAGGTGTTGATTGTTATGATTGTTTCAGTACGCCAAGTTTGTAGCTTGTATGCAATGTGCTTATGCTTATGTGCCTATGACTTTGTGAATCTCTACGATGAACTAGCTATGCCATGACATGTTACAGGCTACCCTACTTGTCGTGCCCCGTACCCCTAATGTACTGTGCTACGAAGGGTGTCGCTTGGGATCACCACCTATGTCCATGTTACAAATGCAACCACTGCGTACCCTCAGGGTCGCTTCCTATGCTTATGTCTATGCTGGGTACACATGTGCACACGACAAAAAAGGTAATAGCTAGGCCCGATAGTGGGTGTCTTACTGAGTATGACTATTCATCCTTTTATTTCTATGTTTTTCTCCCAGGTAAAGAGCATGGTGGCCAGGCGCATGACCGAGGAAATCCGTGACTGTACCATGAGTTCGCGGACATTGCTTCCGCACCTTAGCCTACGGTATAGCATACTGGAGTTGTAGGGTGATAGTATTTGCATACCTTGGACCGTTTGTTATTTGTTTAGTTTATTGTTATGTTCGATTTTTCTTTCTTGAGGTTTTGCCTAACTATTTAAGGGGTACCCTGCTAAAGCATTCTTTTTTTCTCTCCTCTATGTTTGGTTTAGTAAAATATCAGTAATCCAGCCGTTTTATGAATGTGACCTAGTTGCCTATAGTGTGTGATACCATGTCTCTTACTTTCCAGCGCATTCCCTAAATGGTTATGCATGACGTAGCGACGTGTTAGCTAATAAAGGGTTAGGTCGTTACATTATTGTTCATACAAAACTTCAAACAACAAAGAGACTTTCTTAAATCATATTGACGAAAATATAATCGTTTGCAGCGGAAAATAAACCCATACAATAGAACATCAATGAAAAATTACAAGTTCTTAATCCATACTATGATAGTACAGGTTAGTTTTAATTTATAATTATATAATAAAACTTTAATATTGTATAAAACAATAAATGTCAAGATCTTTGAACTAAATGATTTTTACAATAATATTAGTTAGAATAACATACACTTGATTCAATTACATCATGGTGTTTGATTATGAAATTATCTCTTACATAATTTAGGAATTATCTATTACTTGGCCTAATAAAATAATTGGCTTAAAAGATAAAAGAGTAGGTAATTTTGATGAGCCATGTTGATAATAATCTTAAATTTAAAAATAAATCAAACAGGAGAATGCTGCAATAGCTCTTATGTGGCTTCTTGGCTTCTTCCATTCATAAGAGCTTCTTGGCTTCTTCCATTTGGAACAAAATGATGACTCTCAGGACAAATAATGTCCAATCAAAATAATCAGAAAGTAAAAGCAAAAGAAGTTAAAAGAGGGAGAGAGAGAGAGAGAGAGAACGGTCTGTTATTTGGCTCATATTTTTTCTCATTTGCGATAATCTGCTGTGAAGCTACAATCAAAATGACGGGTGACCTAAGCTACAATTGGTTGTCCCACATCGACTAAGTCGATCTTTTGTGTCTCTTTATAAGTGCCATATGATGCGTTACCGATCGCCGAGCTTGGTAGTGCTAGCTTGTAACTCAAACGAGGGTACTAATGTGGTTGGAGGCTGGCCCAGTCCATGGTGTAGGTTCTTCTCGGGATACTTTCTCTGGCCTGCCCGTTTCAAGTGTGGAGTTGAGCCTTGGGCCTTGGGCGAAGGTCCAGAGTTCATTGCTCGTAGAGGTTGGTGGGCACCGCGTGAGGCTGGTTTCACAGAGCAGCGTTACTACACTCTCCATTCGGTGGAAGGATAACAGGCTGGTTCCTGGTTGCCCAAAATGCTCCGTGGATAGCTCTCAGCCCGACAGCCACTTTTTTCGAAAATCAACCAAAGATTTCTTCGAATGATTGCGGTCATTACAAAATTTCACATTATGATGGAGGGTGGATTCATTTGATAGTTTTCTTGTTTTTGTCTCAAAATTAGTTTCATCAATTATCTTCTCACTCGTTTGCCTCTCTCACTCTAATAGGAAATTGAAAGTTATTGAACAGATCTAAAATAACCTTAAAATTGAGAGAGAAATTTATATTTTCCATAAACTTTAGGTACATCCTAAAAGTGAGAGAGAAATTTATATTTTCCATAAACCTTAAGGTGCATCTAAAATAACCCTAAAATTGAGAGATAAATTTATATTTTCCATAAACTTTAGGTACATCCTAAAAGTGAGAGAAATTTATATTTTCCATAAACTTTAAGGTGCATACTGTGATTTATGAACTTATGGTTAAATAATAAATATATGTATATATAGTTATATCACAAATAGGCATTAATAAACTCATAAGGCTGTTGATCCATCCTATCAACTTCTTACTTACGTTGATGTAAACAATTCAACTTCAATAATAAACTCATTCAATAGACTACCTGGTCCATAAAGTTTTCAATTACCTGAATCCAGATTGAATTTTGATGGATCGGGTTGACCACCATTTTTTTTAACACCACTAAAATATATATTGAAAAAAGAAACCAAATATAAACAATTTTTGCAAATAATCTTTGGTAGAACAATTCCAACAGCCCATTGGGGAAAAGACAATTTTGCTTGGGTGCATTGCAATTCAGCTTTGGACTTCACTGCCCAGAACTTGTTAAATATCTTCACTCTCATTTAACCAAATGAAAAGATCATGACTATCATTTGGACATAGCAAACACAGTTTATTTTGTGGCTTGCATAGCCTCATAATAGTCCCAAAGCTGGCTTTCATAGCCTCATAAGAGCCCCAAAGCTGGCTCTCATATCCTAACCATACCCAAATAAATAAATAAACAGAACTTTTTCTACATAGTAATTTTGATTCCAATTGCTTAAAATTTCCAATTTCTCCTAGCCCTGGCCTCTTGGTTTCCTGGTAATTTTGTGGGAGAATGCTTCAGTAACTCTTCTGTGGCTTTCATCCATTTGGAACAAAATGTCCAGAGCTGTCTGCAATCAAAATAATCAGAAAAGCAAAAGCAAAAATGTTAAGGAGGAGGGAGAGAGAAGGGAGATGGGTCCTTTTCATTTGAGTCATACTTATCATTTATGATATCTGCAATGAAGCTACAATCAAAATGACAAGTGCCCTAAGCTAATTCAAAGCACTCAGTTTGAGTTTTTTACCTTGTACTAGCCTCAGAGTGACCCATTATGAAGATCAAATGCCACAATCTCATAGCACAGCAAGTTTCTGACATGCACATCCTGTCTTGACTCTGAGACATTATCATCTTTCAATTCCCAGTCTTCAAATCCATCTCTCAACTCTCAACTCACTCCATTAATTGATAAAAGGATCACCAATTGAGTATACACTGAATGAATGAGGTTACCTTGGGAATGATGCATCGCCTTTGCGCCTTTCTTTCTATACACAAGATTTTGATTCTATTTGGAATGACTTTCTAACGCTTAAGAAAAGCATTTCTAGGTGGAAAAAGATCCTTATACTACTACTGCATGAACTCTCTGCTTGTTGAGTCTTGCTGTTTTCCATAGTCCATGGATAATGTATTGACATGTTAAGCTATTTGGAAGAAAACCTGCTTTTAACATCCGATCTTGCAGCTCCATCAACTTTGTTTCATTACCCACATCGTGGTAAACTTTAACCAGTGCATTGAAACTTTCAGAGTCAAAGAACTGAAAATCTTTGGCAAATGAGACTAATAATGATTCTGCCTTATCAGCGTTGCCTTCTTTGCAATATCCATTTATCAATGCTCTGCATATTTCATGATCTGGAAGCACTTCAGATTCAACCATTTCCACCATTAGACCTTCAGCATCTACACTTCTATTGATTGCAGACATACAGCATATAAGAGACTTATATGTATCAATGTCAGGTTTGAAATTCCTGTTTATCATTTCCAATTTCAGAAGTAGTGCCTCAGACACATTATTACCCCTACAGAAAGATTCAATCAGCTTATTATAGATATTGGAATCAGGTTGGAAACCGTCTTCAATAATTCTTTTGAGAAGACTCTTAGCTGCGAATGGACGATCTTCTCGACACAATGAGATGATGAGGTACTCATATATGTCGTAAGCAACAGTGACTCCAAGTTTCTGAAGCTCGACAACCAAATTCAAAGCTGAGATCAACCTACCTTCTCTTCCATGTCCTTCCACCAAAATCCTACAAGTGAAACTATCTGGGCGAATACCAATTCCAATCATACCATGTAGCAACGATCTTGCCTCTTGCAACCTTCCATCCTTACAGTATGCACCAATTAGTGTATTATACGACACAACGTCTGGATCCATTCCTCGGTCAATCATTCGATGAAATAGCTGATGGGCCTCTTTTACCCTTCCTAACCTACAAAGACCCTTCATCAAGGAAGTATATGAAACAAGATCAGGTATCACACCCCTCCTATACATTATCCTATACAAGTAAAATGCATCATCTAATCTTCCTCTTCTGCAATAGCTATCAATCAAAGTATTGTAAGTCACGACATCGGGATCAAACCCCTCTTCTTCCATCTTTTCCAAGAACTCATTAATCTTATTCACATCTCCATCCCTGCACAGAACATAAGTCAAAATATTAAAAGTATATGCATTTGAGTGAACTCCAATCCTCCCCATCTCTTCATAGAGCTTCCAACATTCTTCATCATACTTCATCTTCGCCAGTCCATTCAGAATACAATTACAAGCGATCACACTTGGGACAAAACCCAATTTCACCATCTTCTTAAAGCTCCAATAACTTTCTTGAATCATATCCACTTTCACATATGCCTTAATTAGCATCTCAAATATAACTGGGTTCCAATTACAGTGCTCAGTGCACAACACCAAATTCTGAAAAACATCCTCACTAGTGGAGACATCCTTGGACAATTCAATCAATTCAGACAATAATTTCATCGCTAAAGGAAATTGTCGAGACCAAGCCAATATATGGATAATTAAGCAATAATTGTGAGAATTAAGTCTAAGATCCAAATCATATTTAACCCAATTGAAAAAAGCAAGAGCTGAGACGAAATTAGATTGGCACCTCAGTAAAATCTTGGAGATTTCACGATGACCCAAGTGGGGAAGAAGGTCTCTAATGTCGGATTGAAAAAGAGCTAACTGCGGGTTGCTCGTTTTAAGGTGCGAAGAGACGAGTTCGACGATATTGAAGGGGTTTTGGTTTTGTGGTAGAAAATGGTAAAGAGGGTTGACGATTGATTTAGTTTCGGATTGGGCAATTGATTGCAGAAATGTTGAGGATGAAGCAGAAGAGAAAGTTGATTTGGGGAATGAAGTGAGGAAGAAGAAGGACTGTGAGAGTTTGGGAAGATTGGAAGTTGAAGTTCGATGCATCGGCTATGGATATATGAAAATTATAGAGAGTAAAACGATAAGCAATACAATAAACTCAGGAAAATGGGAGAATTATACAGAAATTCTGATGATATATATCGGAGGTACCTCAGTTCTCCCGTCGGAGCGGCGGGTCAGTTGCGTCTATGCTCTCTTCTTCGAAAATTCCATAAACTCAAAAACCAAAAACTTAAACGATGATATTTTCCTAAAACATTTATGATTTGTGACCTTTTTTGCGTTATGAAATTCCAAGTTTACCTCCGAATTTAAAACCTTTTTCAAACCATAAAACTCTCATACTTTAAAGATCTCTTCAACGATGGATTCTATTAAATGCAACACATTTCTTCACCAACGTTCTACCAAAATATTAATTGTTAACTAACATTCTACTAACAACATTGAATGAGGCTTAAATAACTATAATTAAACGTCTCTCTCACTTATTCATTTTCAATCGAACTCCCGAACTTCTTCCCCATTGGTCTCTCAGAGGTCAGTCCAACATTCTCAATGTCCATTGCTTTCATCTTCATTCAATTCATTTTGCCCTTTAGTACTGAGCAACATCGTTCGTTAGAACTAGAAACGGAGAGAATATAAGTGTTTTTCTTCATAAATCATCTAGTTTTATTTAAACAATTGATTATATACAAGTAAAGGATCGCTTATATTCATATAAGCGATCACTTGTAACTTGTTGGGAGGTTGTTTATAGCTAGTTGGGCGATCGCTTGCACTTTGGTGGGCGATCGCTTACATGGACAATTGCTTATAACTTGCAACTTGCTGTGGGATCGTTTATAACTTGTTGGGTGATCGCTTACAAAAAGATAGACAATCATTTAACTTAATATGGGCGATAATATACGAAAAGTAGGTGATCGTTTAACCTAATTTTGATGATCGTTTACAAAAATGTAGGCAATCGTTTTACATACTATGGGCGATTGTATACAAAATGTGTATAAAAATGCATTTAGGGGAACTCAAGTACCTTTCAGATCACGAGAACGATGGTTGAAGATGACGACAAAGACAAGCAGTGAACAAATGTGATTGAAGATGAATACTAAGACAAAAGAAGAAGTTGAGAGAAAACAGAAAGGTATTTGAGTGATCACTTAAATGAGAGAGAAAATGATCGCGAATTGTGAATGATCCCTTAGTAAAGTAGTGGGAAAAGGTACGTCGTTTTAGTGTTTTATTGTTGAAAATATAATTGATATTTCACGTGGCATAAATGTTACTCGTAAAAAATATTTTTGAAAAAAAGGTCATCCATAACTTTTAATTCTTGGGTCATTATGTGAAATTTTCCTCCATGGTTTGTGGAAATCCGAAATATCGGTTTTTACAAAAATCAAATCTGAATCGTTTTTTTTTTTGGTTAAATTGCATTTGTAGTGGTAGGTTCCAAGTTCTTTTCTTTTTTCTTTTATATTTTTTAATCTAAATTTAATTTCGAAATTCTTAATGAACGTCTTCACAAAATTAAGGAAAAAAAATGTCAAATAGATATCTTCATTTTTTAATTTTGACAATTGTTCTAAAAACTTGTGTTCTGTTTTTCCAAAATAATTTTCATCTGTTCTACAGGTTAGTAATTTTGTAAGGAGTAAAGAATATGCAAATAGAAGCAATTTGAATCTTAAACACTCTAATTACATCAATTTTTTTGGATTAAACATGCTTTTTCAATAACCAAAAAATAGAGTTTTAGAAACTTACACTAGTGTAGCTTAAAATTGAAGAAATCCTATTGTCAGTTCTGATCACGAACACATCGTAGACCACTGCTAGAGCCTTTCCAACTAATCTCTGGCCTTAGAATGGATCGTGGGATCCAAATTGTAATGAATTTGAAGCAAGTTTGAAGGTTGGAGAGAGTTCGAAGTTGGTGGATTTAGAATGAAAATTAGCACAAATTTTTCAGCATTCATCAACCCCTTTTTCACTAAATTAATCTCTATATATAGATGAGTTCGTGCAAAACAAATTAATCATGTAAAAACGCTAAGTAGGTGATTAATTAAGTGGGAAAATAAGTGTTTACATGAGGTTCAAAATAAAGATTGAGTTAGCACCCACCTCCATGCAATTGAATTTCTAAAATTCAATTTTTAATTAATTTTCTCTCTTTTTAATTTTAAATAAAATTAATTCAAATAATTAATGAAACATTTTAATTAAGAAAAATTATTATAAAAAAAATATCAAACTATTTACAAATATAGCAAAAGTTCATTTTCTATTATAGACTGTAATAGACATCTATGATAAAGTGTAGATGTCTATCTGGGTCTATCACAGTCTATCACAGTTTATCACAATGATATAAATTCAATTTTTAATCTAAATAGATTCAATTTTAAAAAATTCAATTGTAAAATTTTTAATCTGAATCGTAAAATTTTGCTATATTTGTAATTATTTTCAATAGTTTATCCATTTAATTAACTATATTAATTTAATATTAAATATTAAAATATTAAATAAAATTAATTCAAATAATTCATTTTAAATAATTAATGTGATCAATATTTAAATCCGACTTTTCTCAATCCGATGAATCACTATTCATGTGATCAATATTTAAACATTTCCAACTCTCCATTATCGTTCAATTCATAATTAAACGATCATACGTTTAGGCAAATTGTATATAATTAATACTTACTCCCTAAATCAAAATCAAATGATCCAATTTCTCTCATCATATTGTTCTAAGGTTTAGTCCAATATGAGCTTGTAGGGGGACCTAATGGACCTACAGATCATGAGCTCCAACGATATGAAACTAACCAACTAAACTCTTTAACCTAGTTACTCAACATTCTTTAACTACCAGGATATTCTAGCCCAGTAGTTGCACTCTCCTCACTCTAGATATATTTATGTCCACTTGATAAAACCATGATTAGTAAGTCGATCCTTTACAAGTTGTTCGTAATTATAGCTGGGTCAAAATTACCGTTTTACTCTTGTAATTATTTCTTATTCCTTAAGTCCCATTGACCCTCTAATGAACAATTAGTTTGTGGTTCAACCACCAAACCCGAGTCTCTCTCGTGGCAATGAGAGGGTGGATCCCCTTGTTCAAGACCCTTAATCAGTACTTAAGAGAACAATTTCTCTACTATCCCTAGAATTAGGTAGGAGGGAATTGCAAGATTATGTCCCCAACTATCTACCAGGTCTTATCCTGGCTAAAATGGTAGGCTTATTGAGTTAGCGAACTCAAGCCACTCTCACCCATGCAGATCAAAGGATAATCCCAATTAAACAAGAGTTCATAGTTAGCTAAGTATTAAGATCGAGTTACTTAGGTCATCATATTGAAATAATCAATCTTAACAGCAAATGACGTTATAAAGTAAAAGTTACTATCTTGTGGTCCAGTCTTATGCAAACTCATTAAATAGGATGCCCCACTCGATGTCTTTACATGAATGATATATATGATCACATCATTTGTATCAAAAACAAAGTGGATTTTATCTATAGTATTCCTAGGATAAGGTACCTAACCTTATCCATATACTATAGACCGTTTTGGCTTTATTAAACTTGATCCATTTTTATATCTACACATAAAGTCTAAGTATCCATGCTATAGCCAGGGGTTCTTAGTTTATTGGATTTTAGATTTATACATAACTCACATATTCAATAACATCTTTACTTAATAAACTTCAATATCAACTTTATTGAAAATAGAATATATTTATTGTTTGCAAACCACTAGTTTTAGGACATAGAACCCAACAATTTTTTATTTCCCAATTATCATACTTACTCTCTTTACTCTCTTTCTTCTCTCCAACTCTTGCTCTTCCTCTTCCTTCCTCCAACTCTGGCTCATTTTCCAAATTCCCTCCTGCTCTCACTCTCTATTTTCACTGTCCAACTCTTGCTCCTTTATTTTCGATGGTAACTTTATGATGTGAATCCAACAATTGATCTATTGCATGTACTCAAAGGAGCTATTATAAAAAGCAAAACAAAGAAGATTCAAGAGGCTTTCGCACTACATCTTCAAAAGCTAGTAAATTCACAAGAACCGACAAATAATTTTGAGCTCAAATTTATATAATGTCAGTTTAACGAGTCAAGAAGAGAATGTCATGAAGATGACACGGGAAAAGTCTTATAGTTTGAAAGACGACACGGTGGTAAAAAAAAAGTGTGCAGATTTTGTGAAGAAAATATTGTCAAGTGTGCACTGTGTCTTAGCCATGCTTGTCCAAAGAGTGTTTGTCTATGATCGCATGCCCAAACCATCCCCAACCACCTTACATTTATGTCTTGTGAATAGCTTAGCAAGTTGTTTTCATTTCTATGTTGTTTTTCCTTCAAGTGACATTTCACCACATTTGATATGCGAGCATGTTAGACTAGTTTTTGCTTAGAATGTACTACAGATGAAGCCCACTAGATAACTTTCCGACCAAGTATTGTTGTACTATTTGCAATCAAAGCTTTCTTGCAACTGTCAGTCTTCAATGTTGTCTTTAATGATGTTTTCAATGTTTTTCCTCTCTCACGTTTTATAAAACCATTTTCTCTCGAACGCGAGTGCAGGCTACATCATACTACGAGATTGTTTGGTCTTTGTACAACTGGCTTGCTTGCGGGGTTAGAGCAAGTGTCGCACAATTGTTGTCCCGTATTTGAAAGTTTGCGATTGTGACACACTGTATGAGAAAATGTGATGTCAAACCTTGTCAATTTACATTTTGACTTATTAATTAGTATGCAATTAAGTTTTAAGTTCCTAGGTCTTATTTTCTACAATTTGCAATTAATTGTATTTGAATAACTTTTGAGTTATTGGTTTATGCACGACCTTTTGGCCTTTAAAAAGACATGTAATGTTCTCTAAAACTCAGATTATTGATATTAGAAAGTTGTGCTTATTCGACCCATTTGGCATTGTCTTTTCTTTCAAATCTTACTTTAGATTTGGTGTTTATATCAATTCATTGGATTAGTTTGATCAAGCTAATTCTTGAGTGAGTTGTCTTATGATCTAAGTGACAATCATAGGTTCTAAGTAGATCTTATTCATCCTTCTAACTAACCTCTTGATTGGAATCATTCGTTAAGTTAGCTTTATTTTGTAAGTGTTTGCAAATGTCTTAGAACCAGCTTTGCACCCAACAAGCATTGTGGGCACTTATCATTTCCCTCGCGTGGAACAAGAACGAGAGGAAACATATAAAACAAGAGCAAAAAATGAGAGCAAAAGCAAGAAGGAAAAGTGAGAAGTGACAACAAGAGGAAACTTGAGTGAGAGCGAGAGAGAAAATAGGGATCGAGAGTACAATAAAAAAAAAAGGAAAAAAAAGTTTGCTAAAGCTAGGGAAAGATAAGAAAAACATATTTTGGAAGCTACTTTTTTTTTTTTTCTTTAGTTTTCAAAACTTGGTTTGATTTTTGAAAACATGAGTGAAAAGTAGATAACAAAACATAGAAACTTATGGAATTAGCATTTGTAAGCTTAATTTTTCAAAAACAAAAAATAAAAAAATAAAATAGTACAAATGAGACTTTAGCTTTCAAAACTTGATTTGGTTTTTTAACACATTAGTAAAAAGGTAAACAACAAAACATAAAACACAAGTGAAAATTCAGTTTATAAGCTTAATTTTAAAAAAATAAAAGATTATCAAAAAGAACTTTAGTAAAATATTTATACAACAAATTTATTGATCTAGTTATTTCTTCTCCAACTTCTCCATATTTTCGCTAGCAAAACATTTGCTACTTATTGTATAGGAGTGTTCAAAAAACTAGATGACTCAAGTCACTCTCACCCATGCAATTTGGGTTGGGTTCAAATAAATGAAAATTTTATGGGTGGTGTTGGTTCATGGGTTCATCCAGGATAACCCACCCCAACCTGAACCAACCTGAAATTATTATTAATTTCAAAAAGTATATATTTTTTTAGTTATGATACAATTATATATACATATTTTATTTTAATTTTATTATTTTTTGAATAATTTATTCTCCAACAACTCCTAAAAATTATTTTTAGTACGGAATAATAATTTTCATACTATAAATTGAGATTGAATTGTTAATCTTAATTTAGTGTACAAAAAATTAAATAATTGTTGTTACATATTAACATTATACTTATTTTTAGAACAAAAATTTAAATAAACTAACCAAGATACCCAAACCAACCCAACCTAAATGTTACATGGTTGGGTTCATCATTTGATAAAGGTTATTTTGATCGAAGAAATTTACGATTCGAATAATTGACTTAGGTAAAAAAACTCCTCTAACCCAACCCAATTCAATCTATGAATATCCCTACTATTAAATGACCAAAATTAAGATCTATTAGGTTACCTAGACCCAATATCAAATTAGCGGAGGTCCCAAAACCCAAAATCCACGTCACCAGGCTTGAGACCCAACCATATGTTTCAGAACAAAACTTAAAGAAACTAAAGATTAAAAAGGGAAAAAAAAAAAAAAAAAAAGACATTTATGAGAATAAGAAAGAAAAATGAAAATAAAAGATGTGAGTCTGACATTGTTTCTTTCCCAACAACTTTAATAAAAAGAAAAATGATAATAAATTAAATAAAAAAAGAAAAAAAAATAGTGTAAATAGATACACAACAAGGATTGCATGGGTTTGGTTGTTGATAAACGCAAGCATTGAGAATCCATGTGCAAATGATTGCTCAAATGAACTCACTAAACATATCAATCATTGTTCTTCCACTCACATGAAAAAGAAAGAAAGAAAAAAAAAAAAAAAAAAACAACTCAGACAAAACTCCTTTCAATTAACAAAAACAAAATGAAAACATGCAAATATTTATTTATTTTTATAGTTCAAATATTTAAAGGTGTTTGAGATGTTGAATTAAATATTATAGCCAATGATTTTTGTAATTTGTGTAGGTGCAAACTATTTTAGTATGAGTAGGAAATAGTAAACACTGTAATAGAGGGAAAAAGAGAGGATGAATAAGAAATAATAAATACGATAACAAATAGTAAGCATTGTAATAAAGAGAGATTTTGAGATAGTAATATTATAATTAATTGTAGGTTATAATAGTTGGAAATAATTGGTGCCTCAAACATAGGATGAACTATAGCCCACTCTATCAACTTCAAGTTGGCAGCCTAAATATCTCTTTAAAATTCTAACATCTTCAATGTTAACACCGTTCAAAGAATAAATTTAATTATTTATTTTAGAAAAAGGTCAAAATATTCAAATTTATTCAATATTTTTTTTATCCTCAAAATAGATCAAACTAGGGGAGAAATAAAATTATGGAAATTAGAACTACAACATCTTGTATAACCTCTAATGTCCTAAATTTAAATGTAAAAGAGATTACAATTTGAAATATTAACATCATGTACAAATGGAAGGTTTGAATCTCTCCTTTCATCTGTTATTGAACTATATATATAACTTCATAAGTCTATCATAAATATGGAGCAAGGATGAAAGGAAAAGGGAAAACGAGGATAACAAGAGGACATGAGCTGAATTGTAGTTTTTGTCCTGAACTATGACTATATAGTTTCTATTCAGCTTAGCTCTATTTTCAAAATTGCCCTTCTAACTTTTCAACTATTATTATTTCAATGTATGTCTAAGTTGATTTTATTTTAGATTTTTTTTAGGTTAAAATGTTATTTGTTTAATTTTAGTCAATATGTTTTTAATTGTCCATTTTAGTTATTGTACTTTCAATTAATTTTAAATTTAGTCCTTCAAAATTAAATTTTATTAAAATTAATTAAATAACAATAACAATTTTCATGCAATGAAATACAATATGTGAGTATGTTTTCAAAATTTTATAGTAAAAATCTTAATAGGTAACAAAAAGTTATTTTTTAAAAAATCAACTATAGACTAGCAATAGGGACTAAATTTAAGATTTATTAAAAAGTACATGGACTAAAATTAGACAATTGAAAGTACGGTAACTAAAATTGAACAAACTTCAAAGTATAGGAACAAAAATGATACTTTTAACTTTTATTTTATTCTACTTTTAGTTAACCAACTATAAGGTGACACTACAACAAATTACACATTCATTGACTCATGAATAGTGCCAAAAATAGAGGAGAAAGTGAAAAAAGAGTCATTAAATCCAAAATCACGCGTTTTTGGCGGGAAAAAACGAAAATTTTCGGATTTAGCGGAATACATGATTGCTTTTACGTGTCATTGATTTATGACTGAAAAAAATAGTCATCGAATGTGGGTAACGGTAAATGGCATGATTTTGGGCGGGAAAGGATGCAAATTTTCGGATTTTTCCTACTATTTCAACAAATTTTATATGTCACTAAATTAGGATTAAAATTAAAAGTCATTAAATCGCAACAATCTTTTCCAGTCATTAAAATTTTGCTAATATCACAACTTTTATGAGAAAAATATGTTTTTCAAAAAACTTGTTGAGAATGACTCACGTCACTTTTGTCCTATATTGGAAAATTTAGAAATTGTGAGATAGTATATATATATCAGCATGAACTTGTAAAAATATGAGATTGGGAGTAAAGTGGAGAGATTGGCTTGATGCGGCTCGGGCAATTGTGAGCGGAAAAAAAAAAGAGTAGTTTCATCTTTCTTCAATTTAACTTTTTTAACTTAGATTTTTTATTTCTTCAAAAAATTAGTTATATAAATATATTTTCTAAATTTTTAAATCACTTTTTTAATAAATTTTAAAAAGAACAGAGTTAAAAAAAAAAAAAAAACCTCTTCTTAATACATTTTTAAAAGCAAACTAAAATTTTATGGTTATTTTTTTAATATATAACTGTAGATTTTTTTTTCCTTTAAGAAAAAGAAAACATAAAGTCACGCTCCCTCTGCCGAAAATTGAAAAAATCCCTAACCTAATCTCGCTAAAATTGGTTGCGACGCCTTCGTCTTCCCTCCACGCACGAGTCCTCTGCAACGTCTACCATCCAGTCGTCCGCGGTCATCGTCGCCCTTCTCCAATCGTCGCTCCCTCTGCCATCGTCGCTAGTTTGAGGTCCGAAATCGTCTCACCCTCGACGCTCTACTCTCATCGCCACTCGCCTCACCCATACCATCACCAAGGTATCAAGTTATTCCTTCTTTTTCTTGCGTTAATTCTGAAGGTGGTATAAATAAAGTAGACTTGCTGGAGTTATTGTTTTTATTTAATTTTTGTAGAGCAGTATGTTGCTAGGGGAGAATTCTTGTTTTTCACCATTTTATTCTTCGTTTTAATAAAAACATGAATTCATTCCTAGAATATTGGAATTAGAGCATGCTCACCCTTGGAAATGGATAAAAAATTCAAGGAAGATTTGTTGGATATGTACATTATTCTATTAGTGTTACAGCAGTTGGAAAAAACTAGATTCATAAAGAAGGGTAGGAAATTGAAGACGTAAAGCATAAGAAAAATCCACATGAGATGGAAGCAAAACCAAGCCACAATAAAGAAAAACCACACAGCTGAAACTTATGTACTTTTAAGGGAAAATATTGGAAAATGGTGAAAATGCCACAAAACATCGAAGAAGAGCAAAAGCTACTGAGAACTTAGGTTGGGATGATTATGTGAAGCCAGAATCAATAGAGGGTTTATTGTGAAGAAGGGAGTGGAGGTATATGGATGAATCAAAACATGTACCCAATTCTCATTTCTTTTTAATCGGTTGTGCATATCGAAAGCATGCTACCTAGCTAACTAAACTTGTGTTATTTGTGGAATAGTATGTATGTCACTTTGTATGCACTCTGTATGACGAGCTGAGGTTGGAACTGTCACTTTGACACTTTTTGTCTTTGTTTTGAGCTGAGAAGCCATGCTTAGGTGTTCTTTTAGAAACTTTGAGATACGAACTGTGCATGTACCCAATTCTCATTTCTTTTTAATCAGTTGTGCATATCGAAAGCATGCTACCTAGCTAACTTAACTTGTGTCATTTGTGGAATAGTATGTATGTCAATTTGTATGCACTCTGTAAGACGAGCTGAGGTTGGAACTGTCACTTCGGCACTTTTTGTCTTTGTTTTGAGCTGAGAAGCCATGCTTAGGTGTCCTTTTAGAAACTTTGAGATACGAACTGTGCATGTACCTAATTCTCATTTCTTTTAAATCGGTTGTGCATATCGAAAGCATGCTACCTAGCTAACTTAACTTGTGTCATTTGTGGAATAGTATGTTTGTCAATTTGTATGCACTTTGTAAGACGAGCTGAGGTTGGAACTGTCACTTCGGCACTTTTTGTCTTTGTTTTGAGCTGAGAAGCCATGCTTAGGTGTTCTTTTAGAAACTTTGAGATACGAACTGTGCATGTACCCAATTCTCATTTCTTTTTAATTGGCTGTGCATATCGAAAGCATGCTACCTAGCTAACTTAACTTGTGTCATTTGTGGAATAGTATGTTTGTCAATTTGTATGCACTCTGTAAGACGAGCTGAGGTTGGAACTGTCACTTCGACACTTTTTGTCTTTGTTTTGAGTTGAGAAGCCATGCTTAGGTGTCCTTTTAGAAACTTTGAGATACGAACTGTGCATGTACCCAATTCTCATTTCTTTTTAATTGGCTGTGCATATCGAAAGCATGCTACCTAGCTAACTTAACTTCTTGAATTAGATTGCCATTTATAACTTTCTATGATAGAAATGGCATTGACGAAACTACAAATTAACCCTCTTAAAAAAACGACTGTAGATGGACTTGATAAAAGTTATTGTCTAATATTATGATCTTATCATCATGTTTCTTTTTTGGGGGAGGGAAAATTAACAAGTTCTTAATTTCCTAGTATTATGTGATGGACAAATCATGGATGGTCAAAAGTAGATTATCTAGAGAATATAAGGTTGGAGTTGAAACTTTCATTGAATTTGGTTTGCGTCATGGCAATGGTTCCAATTCCATTCGATGCCCATGCTTAAAATGTGGAAATCGTATATCTAAGGATGTTTCGATAGTTAGGGATCATTTATATGTCAATGGAATTGATCAAAGTTATAAGTTATGGTTTTGGCATGGGAAAGATTTAGCCACACACAATGTTAACAACAATTCAAATCCTGTGTTAAATGAAAACTATGAGGATGAGTACGATTTGTTTAACGTAATTGACATGGTTTAAACTGCTCATGATCAACTTCCTGGTGCACCAAATATCTTTGACACTATGTTTGACGATGCTAAAAAGCCATTATACCCGGGATGTAAAAGATTTACGAAGTTGTCAGCACTTGTGAGATTGTATAACCTAAAGGTTAGATTTGGATGGAGTAATTCAAACTTTTCTGAATTACTATCTATAATAAGTGAATTCCTACCTGAGAAGAATGAGATGCCAAATTCTATGTATGAAGCTAAAAAAACATTAGGTGCCCTAGGTTTGAGTTACCAAAAAATAGATCCATGTCCAAATGATTGTTGCTTACATAGAAAAGAGTATGCAAACAGCACCCAATGTCCTATATGTAATCTATCGAGATGGAAGGTTCTTAAGAACTCAAAAGAAGAGAAAAAAGGAGTGTCTGCTAAACAGTTGTGGTACTTTCCAATAGTTCCAAGGTTTATAAGGATGTTCAAGAGCGTTGAACATGCAAAAAACTTGTGTTGGCATGCTACAGATAGGAAGGTAGACGGTATTATGTGACACCCAGCTGATTCTCCCTCCTGGAGGTTAATAGATCACCTATGGTCAGCTTTTGGTTTAGAACCAAGAAATCTTCGTTTGGGTTTATCCACTGACAGAGTCAACCCATATGGAGATCTAAGTACTAAATACAGTTGTTGGCCAGTCATTATTACAGTGTACAACCTTCCATGGTTGTGTATGCGGAGGAAGTTTTTAATGTTGTCAATGTTGATATCAGGGCCGGAACAACCAGGATATGATATTAATGTATACCTAGCTCCATTGATTGAGGATTTGAAGCTTTTGTGGAAAGTTGGAGTTGAATGTTTTGATGCATACAAATAAGAGTCTTTCACTTTGCCAGCAGTCTTACTGTGGACTATTAATGATTTTCCCGCGTATGGAAATTTATGTGGTGTACTGTGAAAGGGTATAAAGCTTGTCCAGTATGTGGAGAGGATACCAATTCAACCAAGTTACATCATGGGAAAAAAATGTATACATGGGCCATAGAAAATTTTTGCCAAGACATCACCCATACAGAAGACAAAAAAAAGCCTTTGATGGTAAGCAAGAGAATGGAAGTCCTCCACACCCAATGTTAGGTGCGGAGATTTACAATAAATTGAATGACATAAGTTTTCCTAGTGGAAAGAAGTGTGGCAAGAAATTGAATGACAAAGCTTCAGATAACTACTGGAAAAGAAGACCTGTATTTTTTGAACTGCCTTATTAGAAAGAGTTGCATGTTAGACATTGTCTTGATGTAATGCACATCGAAAAGAATGTGTGCATGAATATCATAGGTACGTTACTGGAGGTTCCAGGAAAAAATAAAGATGGAATGAGTACTAGACTTGACTTAGTTGAAATGAACCTTCAGCCTGAATTAGCTCCTGTACGTCGGGGGAGTAAAATGTACATTCCTGCAGCGTGTTATACATTATCGAAAGAAGAAAAGTATCGTTTCTGTAAGACTTTATCTGAAATAAAGGTTCTTGAAAGTTATTCCTCTAATATTAGAAGTCTGGTCTCGTTAGAAGACTTGAAACTTAATGGCCTGAAATCACATGACTGTCATGTTTTAATGCAACAATTCCTTCTGATTGCATTACGTTCAGTGCTACCTAAGAATGTGAGGTACGCTATTACTAGATTATGTTTCTTCTTCAATGCAATATGCTCCAAGAGTGTGCGGGTACCAGAGTTAGATAAGCTGCAAGAGGACCTTCTTTCTTCACAATAATGTTGCATCTCACTGTTCACCTTGTAAGAGAAATGAAACTTTGTGGGTCCATCTATCTACGATGAATGTATCCATTTGAACGGTATATGAAATTGTTGAAAAGTTATGTAAGAAATAGAAATCGACCGGAAGGTTGCATTGCGGAAACACACATATGTGAGGAGTCTGTTGAATTTTGTTCTGAATTCCTATCTGGGTTAGATTCCGTTGGGCTTGGTTCATTCAAGAGACGAGAAGCAACACGCATTGATAAACCTTTATCAGCTGGATGTCATGTTAGACCCAACGTGCAGGAACTAAAGCAAGCACATCTATATGTACTTGAGAACACTGAAGAAGTACAACCGTATAAAATGTTAGTATATTATAATTCTCAAATCATCTAATTGTTTAATGTATTATCACCTAAAATCTAGTACATTTTGTAGACAACATCTGGAGTATTTGAAGGTCCAAAATCCAAGGAAAGCAAATAATGAAAAGTGGCTACAAAATGAACACAATTGATCATTTGCTAGTTGGATACGCGATGAGGTATTTAATTTTCATGCCACTTTTTTTGGTATATCCATTTAATCTAGTCGCACACTTAATGAAATGTCTGCTTGTAATAATAGGTGATGCAGGAAATACATGATAGAAAACTGGTTTCTTCAACTATGCATTGGTTGGCACATGGCCCCAACCCAGGATTGATGACATTTAAGGGTTATAGGATTAATGGTTGTAGTTATAGCACCCAATACCGCGACAATGGTCGCACTGTCCAAAATAGTGGGGTTACATTAGTTGCCACAACAATGCAAGTGTCCAGTGCGAAAGATAGGAATCTGATTGTATCAGACATGTCTTTTTATGGGGTTATCCAAGAGATATGGGAAATTGTTGGATTTGTATTATGTTGATCTTCTTATTAAACTTTATAATTTTGCTTGACTCTTACTCATCTATATTTATCTTATTTGTAGTTCGTATTTCAATATTTTGAGGACAATGTTATGTGGAAGAAGTAGGTCGGAGGAAGAAGTTTTGAAGTTGTAGTCTTTTTTGGTGCTTAAGAGGTATATATCATATAACCTAGAATTATTTGTTTATTTCAATTGGTTTATATTGTTAAAACCTCAGTTCAAATATTGGCTCACATTACTAGATTTAGGTAGGCTTAATTTCTTCTTATAGTTATTAGAATTCTTTCCAAATAGTTATTGGCATCGATTGACACTGGATTTGTCTATGTTGTCGAAAATTCCCTAATAGTTATTACAATCGTTTCAAAATAGTTATTGACATTGATTGACGTTGAAAGTGTCTACGTTGTGGATAGTAAGACTAATGTGAGTATTTAAATTATACATTTGTTTTGCTCCTACTGTATTATGTTCACTTGCCCCTCCCCCCTCCCCCCCCCCCCCCCCCNCCCCCCCCCCCCCCCCCCCCCCCCCCCCCCCCCCCCCCCCCCCCCCCCCCCCCCCCCCCCCCCCCCCCCCCCCCCCCCCCCCCCCCCCCCCCCCCCCCCCCCCCCCCCCCCCCCCCCCCCCCCCCCCCCCCCCCCCCCCCCCCCCCCCCCCCCCCCCCCCCCCCCCCCCCCCCCCCCCCCCCCCCCCCCCCCCCCCCCCCCCCCCTCCTCCTCCTCCTCCTCCTCCTCATCCTCCTCCTCAACGAAGCAGTTTTTCAATTAACCCTTATTCTTTCTAGTCGAGTTGTGTATAAATTAAATTTGGAGGTTATTCATGTTATTAAGGTTAAAAAGTGAGATTATAATGTAATATGGTATACATTTATGTGGCTATATTGTGATCCTATGCATAATTTTTATTTGAAAGTGTTCATCGAAGCTTACTTGTATTGAGTTAAATTCTAAAATGAATGTTTTTTTTATAAGGTTCCTAGACAATGTCATTGAAGCAAGGAAGCCCACCAACCAAGATATTTAAATAGGTGTTGTATATATATTTTTTGGTATTATGCCAACACTTAGTTGTAAGTACTGAATTTGTAAATGATGTACCTAGAATTTGATTACTAGCTAGTTTCCTTGTATTAACAATTGGAACTATATTATTATATATGAAAGTTACTTTTTATGTTTGTGTACATATTTTGTGTTGAAACTGAAGGAAACACAGGTGTAATAACATGTATGAAACACAGGTGTAATAACGTGTATCGTGGTAATGGTTTCTATGATATCTGACAAAAGTCATGGGATGTATATAAATGACCTTAAAAAAATGTCATAGTTAATGTATTATTGACACTTTAAATGTGTCATTATTTGTTTTGCGATGACAAAAGTGTAATGTTAACGTAACTCTTTATTTGACAGAAAAAAGTCAACATTTTGATTTTTTAATGACCGTATAAAATTGTCATAAAAATAGTTTCAATGACTTATAATAAATGTCAATATATATTTATTGTTGACTGTGACTAAAAGTCATGAAACTATCAACGATGACTGATTTCTCATGTGTTATCTATACACTTTAGATGATGGGCGATTAAATGACTAAAAAAAAGAGTCAAGAAATGTGGTAATGACTGTTTTTTAGAGTCATAGAAGCCTATTTTTGTTGTAGTGTGAGATTAAATCATTCATCTTCAAAACTGGTGTCTTATCTTATGTTTTATTAACTCCTTAAACTGTAAGTCTTTGAGAGTTCAAGACTCTCTAAAATTCATAGAATCATAAATCTACTCTTTGTCCTAAATATTTTACTAAAAGATGAAAGAGCATGTCAATTACAAATTCACCTGCTTATTAGAAGAGTTTGATATACGATTAATGGAGGGGTATATGTGAGATTAAGAAAATTAAAGGCAGAATAATTGCAAGTCTATAAAATACTTTGGGAGGGAACTAAATTAATGCCATCTCTTAAGGGGAAAAATACAATATTTGAGATTCTCAATTCATGAACTTAATCGCGAAGACTCATGAAGGGTCAAACAATTAAAGTTTAACAAATATGGGACTTTTGAAGCGTTACTAACCTTATCACTATTTATAATGTGACATAATAAACATAATTTCTTGGATAAGAGTGCATAAAACATGGAGAATATATACCAATTTAGGGAGAATATATTCAAAAGTAAGATTGATAGTTATATATTGAAGATGAGTTAATATACATAGTTAATATTGCAATAATTTTGAAGCAATTTGAGGGATGATGACTAACATAAAAGAGTTTGAATGATTGGATGTATAGCGTTGTGCCGTGGAGACCATTACCTTGAAAGAGTGGCACATGTGTGAGAAAGGACCCTTTATTCCTACTCTCTACTCTTTAAAAAGTCCTTACAAGTGCTCATATATATATATATATATATATACTCTCACCACTCTTTAATTTTTCAACATGGTACAAATGAAAAAGGAAAACTTTCCATGTGGCTTTTGGGCTTTGGGCCGAGGGTGATGCAAATCATTCCCACCAATGAAATCATGTAATTTATAGTTTATGAGAGGTTGTTTGTTTTGTGGGAATCCAAGATTCTCATTTGGATTACTGTGTTTGTTTTGTAGTTTTACATCCTAAGATGATGGATTTTCTGGATTCCGATGTTGAAGGGATCCCCTTTTTACTTTTTTAACCCTTCAACTTTTTCTTTTCATATATATATATATATATATATATATATATATATTCACTTATTTTAACCCTTCAACTTTTATTTTATATATATATATATATATATATATATATATATATATATATATATATATATATAGATGAAAATAAATATTGTTAGTTATGTATTTCACACTCTTTAGTTACATTGTAGTTGTTTTATTTTTTTAGAAGTATATTCAAATTTAAAATTAAATTAATATTTATTTTATAAAAAATCTTAAATCAGTATATATTATTTTGTTGAGAAAAATAAAATTATGTAAATTTATAAAGAAATCTTAAATTAATATATATAATAAAAAAATATATGTTAGGTAAGTTCAAATTATATTAAATTAATTGTAAACTAATAAATAACGTTATGTAAATTTAAGACATTCCAAGTAGAAATCCTATAAAACAAACACAGTTATCCAAATATTTTTAGATATTTTAAAAAATATTCCTACAAACCAGATATGGTTATCTAAGGATGTCAGATATTTGTAATTCTTGGCATCTATAATTCCCAACGTCTAAAGATTCTAGTTATCTACATTCCCAAAAAATAAATGCTCCTAAGAATAATTCTTGAAAGTTAAGGATACAAATTAAGATTTTCTTTTTTCATTTCTTCTTCTTAGTCATACATAATTAACCTATCATCAATAGATTTTAAAGAGTTTATTTAGAATGATTATTTAAGCACTTAATTTGAAAGATATTCCAAACAAACCTACACAATCCTAATCTAATGTCTTAGGTACACTATATTAATTTAGTTCCTTTGAACTCTTTCTCCACCACTTAATTGCTTTATTATTAATTTCTTGTATACTTAGAAAGATAAACATGAATTAAGTGATTGATAAAATCCACAAATTTAGGGTTTCAAAGGCATATTTTTTTGGATCAGTTCATGTGTGATATATAATGATACTGAATCAAAGGTGGAAGTTGGCAAAAGAGAAAAACAAAATAAAAATAAAATGGTACAAACCAACTTCATTTGAGAGAGAAAAAAGAAAAAGAAAAAAAAAAAAAAAAAAAAAAAAAAGAAAAAAAAAAAAAAGAAAGAGAGATAGAGAGAGATTCAAATAATGATGGGCAGTTGTGAAATAAGATGGTGAAACAGAAAGCTAAGTAGTAAGTAAAGTTTGTATGGAAAAAATAGGTTTGAGTAGGTCAATACAAGAGCTTTGGAAGAGCTGTCTGTACTACCAAATATATAGAACAAAAATAGAGAGATAAGGCAATAAATAATAATATCAAAATTCATAAAGTAGTAATAATAATAATAATAATAATAACAATAATAATAAAAGCATCGTAGAGAAAAGTTTGAATTACAATATGACTTTCTTTGACAGTGACAAATGATTCTTAGAGGGAAGAATATATTAAAGGGAAGAAAGGCCATGGTTTTGATATTATTATCTTATGTTTCATCTTTATTTATTTATTTGTTTATTTTTCCACTTCTTAGTACACCTATAGAATAAAGTTATGATCTTTTGTATCCTCTTGTCTGCATCCCTCTATGTAGGTCTTTTACAATTTTTACATCCCAAATTACTCATAAATTATCATTTGAAAAGAAAAATTATGGCCATTTTGTTAAATCTCTTATTAACCCAACGTTTTGAGCTAATTAGTGAAGATAAATTTAATAGAAATTCTTGCACCGGCCTCTAATTTTTCTTCATCATTTCTCTCTTTATGTTTATGACCTATTGATTTTTTTTTTTTTTTAATATATATGGTGCATTTGTTTGGTTTCAATAATCATTTTCATCTTTTGTAGGGAAGCATTTGAATTAGTCATAATAAAATTCCAAAAACAAAAAACAATCCTTAAAAATTACCTTTTTTTTTTCTCAAAATTTAAGTTGGATTTTATCAACCATCCCCTAAAAGTAAATAAAGATACTCATAGATGGTACAAAAAATTAAAAATCAAATAATTATCAACAAGTTTAAAAGTTATTAATAACAATTCTAGTTCAAAATTAAAAATTAAAAAAAAAAAAAAAGTCAAATGCCCTTCTATCTTCACTTTCCCAATGTTCTAATTATTAATTGATAAAAGAATGACCTAATTTGTTGTAGAAGTCAATGTTTAGATACTTATTGTTGAAGTTGTAGAGTCAATGTTTAAGATTATTGTCCAAGTGTGCAAGAAATTAAAATTAGTCATGGAATACTTTGGTTGTAGGGCTAATTCATTTCTATATTTTCTAACCTCATGGGAGTTGGTTTAGTGGGCATATTTGTACTTTGCATATTGTTGATTATTTAAGAATTTCACTAAAATTATTATAATTTTATCACCATATAACATAACAACCATGCAAATCAAATTATATCTTTCACGACAATACTATGTACGTGTATCTCTCAACTATTATATCTTTATATATTGTTCATGTTATTTAATTGTTTCAAAAATGTTATAAATAGAAAGAATATCAAACTATCTACAAATATAAAAAAGTTTCGGCATTAGACGTAATAAACTTTTATCGCAGTCTATCATCTAATGATAGAAGTTTATCCCCGTCTATTATAATCTATCATTGAATTTTTTCTATATTTAGAATTAGTTTGACGAATTATTTTTTATTATTTATTTTTGTTACTGATGTCCATTACTATAGTACTTTTTCGTTCATAATTAATACTGCTATTTATTTTAAAAAGAAAAAGAAAACTTAAGGAAGGAAAAAATAAATAACATAAGATAGTAAACATGTTTAAATTTAAGAAAAATGAGTAAATATTTATAAATATAGAAATATTTCACTGTCTATTAACATTGCAGAATAATACAAATCTATCGCAAATCTATCATTAATAGACAGTAAAGATTTTTTATATTTATAAATAATTTGATATTTTTTTTATTGATAATAATTTTCCTAAATTAAAAAAATAATAATAATAACTCCTTACTCCAAAACAAATTAACGGGAAATTCGAAATTCGTTCGCCCAATTTAAAATTATGGTACTGAGTTGGGCATTGGCGCCAGCAGAAAGTGGTTATCAGGAGGGTAAATTACCAAAAACCCAGGCTTGTTGATGATATATTCACAAAATTACCAGGATTTCAAAACATGCAACCGCGTTTCAAATGGTAGATAAAAGGAGAAAATTTGGGGATAAGCGTTTTTGCTTTGAGTATTTTAAGAATCACTCATCAAATTCTAAATCCAAAAAGGCAGCAAAAGCTTAGCATCATAATCCATTCCAATCCACAAAGTGCATGGCACTCACTTTAATTACTCAAAAAGCCCAAGGGCAATTTCGTAATCAAGTTTCTATATAACTATAAGACACAACTTAATCCAAAAAATCAATTACACACACACAAAATATAACAACAATCTCTCTTATTCTTTTTCTCTCCAAAATGAAAATGGCCATTGGTCCATCTTCACCAAAGATCCTTCCTTCTGTCCAAATTTTCTCAATCAAATCCTCACATTCTTCCACCTTAATTTTTGTAAAGTTCAAAACTTTCATCCACACTATCATCTTCTCCCAATTTTGTCGATTGAGTCGGGCGATCTCCCGAGCCAAGTCGACAGTGGTTCATATTCTAAAGAAAAGTTATCACTACAAGAACAAGAACAAGAACAAAATCTTTTTCGGGTCATTTAGGCTCCATTATAACTGGTGCTCTTCTCACGTGATGCCAGTGCCGGATCCCATGTGGGAGTTGGGGCATTTTCACTACGACCATGCCGCTGCCGATGGCTTGCAGCTGTCCGGGTATTTGCAGTGGTTGGAGGAGAGAAAATTGGAGAGCGAAACGACAACGACGACAACGGCGGAAATGAATGAGATCGACAAATTGGCGGAGATGTTCATTGCCAGCTGCCATGAAAAATTCAGGCTGGAGAAACAGGAATCAGCTAGGAGATTTCAAGAGATGATGGCTAGAAGCATGTGAAGGAAAAATTTGAGAAAGAAGGAAAGAAAAGAAAAAATTGTTCAAGGGTTTTTTGGGAAATTGGCAAATTAATTAATATATGAAGGTGGGTTTTGATGGGTGATTGGAGGGGGTGTGTGGTAATGTTTTGTGAAATTCTTGTCTAATGTATATTATTCTGGGGTGGAATTAATCACTTTCTATCATATCCAAAATTAAGCTAGTTAATTAATTAGTTTTATTAAGAATATGTGTGTGTCTTTTTTTTTTTTTTTTTTTGGGAATTTTT